>PVKN010025757.1:0-14111 GCA_004027915.1 Capromys pilorides
GTAATACACCAAAGTATAACATCCTAGCCACCAGGATTTTATCTGTAAAGTGAGAAATCACAGGGAGAAGTTGTTCGTTACACTAATAATGCTGTGTGTTCTGACATCTTTACAATTTGGATGTTCCTTAAAATTGACATCCTAAAAATACTATTGGCCAGAAAACAGTAATAATATAATGATTCTCTTTTTTTACTTTTTTGTATTTTAGTACAGGGTCTACAGGGTCTGACTACGCAGATCAGATGTAGTGATCCTCCTGATTTCAGCCTCCTACCTCCCAAGTGCTGGGATTATAGGCATGCACCGCCACTCCCAGTCTCAATCACCATCTCTGCATGCCCCAGGGATAGGGCCCACATGGCATGCCTGGGATCAAACCTCGACCCCTGTATTTGTCTAAGCAGGTGCTTTAATCCACTGATTTATCTAGCCAGCCCAGTAATGTAATTATTCTAACTTGCGCACAAAAAACCTTGCTCAGAAAATCCACTGATACCTCACAGTAATTCCATGATTGTCAGCTTGTGCAAGGGTCTATCTATAGGTTGACAAATAATACCCCCAGGGTGCTATAGGTCTCTCCTGATGTGTCCTGCATCATCGCAGCTCCAGGGGATCATGAATGTTGATGGGATCTAGAAGATTACCCACAAGATGAAATGAGAGGAGATCCATTTGTTCTGAACAGAAAAAGTTTAAAATACCTTTACTAATCTATTTTACTGTTATATTCTGTGTCATGTAGGAGTAAACACATAGGACTGATATAAGACACATACTTACATGAAAGGAACAACTTTGATAGATAATTAGATAAAAATAAATGGTAAGGAAGTCTGTTGAGGAATTTACCACGAGGGCTGGTGAGATAGCTCAGTGGTCTAAAGTGCCACCGTGGGTAAGCTTAGGCAAGTGCAGGGACAGTTCAGTCCCCAGCACCACATGTAGCACAGCCCCGCACCCAGGGTAGGCTGAGCCAGCCACACACACACACACACACACACACACACACACACACATACACACACACAAATTACAATGTTTTTGATTCAGAGTTATATCAAGCAGTCTTATAATATATAAACAAGTTATGCATCTTACCAATAAGACATCAGCATAAGCAAATGTAGAGATAGGATTTAGCTACTCTAGACCTGCTAATGATAGTATCCAAGCTTTCATTGTTCTTAGATTAGTAAATTCTCCCAGCATCTTCAGAGGTGGGCTTTATTACCATTATTGCTGTCCAGTTCTGAGTCTTTGCCAAAGCACTACCATACAGCATAATCTAGGCTGGACTCAGTTTCTCTACAGTGCTTTTCTTCACATTAACTGTGTTAGGATAGCGTTCTGTTATGTGGAACAAACTTTCTTGGTTTTAGCCAGGGATGGAGGTGCACAACTGTAATCCTAGCACTTGGGAGGCTGAGGCAGGAGAATCATTGTGAGTTTGAGACCAGCCTAGGTTACAAAGTGAGCTCAAAGCCAGCCTGAACTGCATAGCAAGACTCTGTCTCAAAAATACAAAAAAAGAAAAAGAAATTTACCTTACCTAATTGTAATGAAGTTATTTTTTGTTAGGTTTTAATAATAAATTATATTGTGCTCAAATTTAGAGATGGGCACTACATGGGCTACAATCCTACGTGACATGAGATCAAAGGTCAGATTTGACTTCCCCATTTGCACATCGCTTGCTTCAACATTTATTGAAAAATCAGTTTTTCACATAAACTTATAAAGTATGTGCCTACAAATACTTGTGTCTCTTTGGTACCTGTCCTTTTCTGTTTCCCATTTTCATTATTTCTTTTTCTTTTTTTTCAGTACTAGGGTTTGAACTCCTGACCCTGTGCTTGCCAGGCAAGCACTACTGAGATATCTCCCCAGCCTGGTTTATTTCTTTTTGTGCAAATATTTTCTTAGTCAAATAAACTTTCATTAAGGCTAGATTTTCCCTCCAGAGCTTGCTCTCCTCATCTCTGTACTATTTTTTTTTTTTATGATTTTATAATGAAGAAAAGGGATAACATGCCATACGTTGGTGCAGCATTTTTGAGTTGCACCTTCAGTAAAGATAGTGGTTTAATGCTGCCAAAGTTACTGCCCGATTCATTATTACAGTCTTCCCAAATTCTGTTTGATGCCTCACCTTCCACAACATTCTGCGTCCTTCAGCATTCCCTGCCTCATTGGGAAATCCAGGAGATCAGGAGCCTCTCTGGGTACATTTAGGTCGCTACAGTGCAAGCATGGGACACCTAGTGGACATGACCTCTGCTAGGCCAACCCAGGAAGGGCCAGGCCAAAGTCAGCTCAGCGGAGCTTGCCTCTCTGCGGGCTCTCTGGAGGAAAGTGTAAATGCTCTCCGGCTATCTTCTGAGGTTAAATGTGAAAGGCGGAGCATTTGAACAATGAAAGGCCACGCTAAGGAATCCTTCTGCTGAGTCACAACACACTTCCGCTTCAAGTCTTGCCTTGTTATATTGATTGTTGCTTTTTACTCTGCTTGCAAAGATTTACAGTGGAGTATGAAGTTGAATTTTCTTGGTCAGGTGAATATCCTAGCCAACCAGATATTTATTTTTGTGTTGACATCTATTTCTGTCCTTTGAAGTCTTTTGCTAAGATTCCTTTAACATATTTTCACCTTTTGGAGCTTCGTCAGGTACTTGAATGGGAGTAAGCCGATCAGCAGACACATATGCTGCACTTCATGTCTTTGGGCTTTTCGGCATTTCCTTGAAAACACTTATGGTTATAAAAAAACAGGAACCAAGACTGTCCTAGGAACCACAAGGAAAAGTCATTCCAGTGTTGTAAGAGAATGTGGATATTGGTTCTTGATCATGGGGCACATAAATCAAATGTCCTGAAAGGAGCCAGTTTATCTAGATGCCGTTCCAAGAGACCAGCTACTCTGTCACAGGGTGTGCATGGACCTTATCATATTGTTGTCTCTTCTCCTTTCCCAAAAACCCTTAGCCCTTGGCTGAACTATTTGCTTTTCTCTGTCTCCATTTTGCAAGTCTGCTTGGCAGTTTTGTGAAGATGATGGAGCCTCGTGCTGATAGGGAAGGCAGAGCGGCAGCTACACTGGAGGCTGCTGGGGAGTACTTGGTAGGTGACTGCAGGCTTTGACGGGCCCACAAAGCACATTCTTCCTTAAGTGGGCACGTAGATACGATTTTCTCTTCATGATTCTTTAACATTCCATTCAACCCTCATGATTTTCTCCTGCGCTTCATGAAGTAATATGTATTTGACAGTCTTCCTACATAGAAGAAACTGCCTAAGATTTTAATTTGGGAAAAGTTAATATTCAATATGCTTGCTAGCCTAGCAAACAAAAGGAATTACCCCATTTTAGCAGGCCTGTGTTTGATAATTTCTGAAGACTAATGTCTTTTGATTCTGTGTTAGCTCCCCAAAGCCTTACACAGGGTCAAGAGTGGCATGCTGGGTAGTTTTTCTTCTCCTTAGCACATACAGTCAGTGCTGTTAGTCTCATCTTACGCTCTGCTTTATTGTGATGCCATGAATCAGTGCCTGGTGTTCCTCCATGTACACGTGTGCTATTGTGTGTCCAGTTAGTCTCCAGGTTTGTGGGTGTTTCCGTTTTCTTTCTGTCCCTGACTTCTAATCTACTTCCCTGCGATCCAAGAGCAGACATCCTGCTGCAGATTTGTACAGTCCTGATGGAATGTGGAGGTCAGTGGCTCCAGTGAAAGGCTGTCTGCAGCTGTCTCCAGGAAGCTCGTAGCAAGAAGATACCCAGGCCGACCTCCTGGGGCCAGCGCTACCAGGGGGAGACCTGGGGACTGCGTCAGGAGCGACCGAGACTGCTGCTGGACCTGAGGGCCTTGGGCTTCGGCGGCAGCAAGTGAAAAATGAGAGCTTCCCGGTTTCGAACAAGCCGCTCTAGTTTTAAAATGCATGCTAAGACAAGACAAAATTATAAGAATTAAGTATCACGTGTGAAATACTAACATTTCTTGTTTACCTGCCAACCTGTTACATGCATATTCAGACTTAACCAATGCGTGTGTACTATTTGGCCTTAAAACCTGCCACTGAGGTGTACAACTCATTTTTTGTAACTTTTAAAAAACTTATTTATTTATTTATTTATTTGGTACAGGGTCTTGCTATACAGCTGAGACTTGTAGTGGTCCTCCTAGCTCAGCCTCCCTTGTGCTGGAATTACAGGTGTGTGCCACCACACTTGGTTTTGGTGGCCCGTATGGTGTGGCCAGGTTCTGGGGCCAGCATGGTCTGCGGTACTGGGAATTGAACCCGGGTCCTTGTGCTTACCAGGTAGGTGCTTAGACCACTGAGGTAAATGTAATTTGTTTACTTAGTACTTTATTTTTTGCTGGTTGTACTGTACAGTGCAGTACCATAGTTTTATATTGTGTCATACATTATACCACTGCATGCAGCAGTTATGCAAATAAAAGCAAAAGTTCAAGTTAGTGTTTCCTTTGACCATTTCTTTTCTGAATATTGCAGCACATGCACTATATACAATTCTTCAGCAAGCAACCAATGCTTTTAATGACTTTGTCTAGAAACACAACTGTTGTTAAACAGGAAGTGGCTGCATAAATTCCAATATCCTAATAACTCTGCTGTTATTGGCAGTAAGTTGGTATTATCCTATTGGTCCACTTAATAAGTAAATATTAGTCTATTGATCAATTTAGTAAGCAGATAGTAGTCTATTGGTCAACTTAGTAGGTAGATACTATTGTATTGGTCAGTTTTTTTGGAAGCACAAGTGTGTTTTCTTGATAACAAACCAGAAGCTCAGGATGAGTCCAAGTTACTTTTCATTGCAAATCTGATATTCATGAAGAAGCCTTGTCTACTCCACCAGTGCTAGAGTACATATTTTTAAATTTGAAAGTAGAGATTCATTTTAAAACTGATAGTGTCAAAATACTCTGGGCCAGAAAGTAGGCGTAGTATGGGTGTTCTCAAGACATGTTCAAGAATTTAGAGAGAACACTTCCCTTGACATCTCCTGATGACGTCATCAGCCTCTGACCTTGCTGAGAGAGCGGCACTGGAATGGTTAGCTCATCTCACGGGCTGTAAGTGAAGCAGGGCTTTCCAGGAAGCTTCTACTTGGTCCTGATAGTAATAAAGATGCGTAGGAATGATGGGCATGGTGCACAGGTTATTTTTATTTATTTAATTTTTCTCTAATTTCACTTTGCTTCTTTTTATGATCAGAACACATTTCTGACGCATAGTAATCACATTTGTGTTGCAAATTGATGTAAATGAATTTAGCATCTTGATCATTTTCTACCGCTTTTCCTGGTTTCCCTCATGTACTCCCACCTACTTCCTGGCTTTGAAGGTAGTTGTTTTCTAAGTTTTATTTTTTTGTTGACTGTTCTTGGGGTTGGAGTTTAAATATTTTTCATTGTTCAGGTCTATTAAAATGTTTGTTTATTCCATTGGATTTTATAGAAAAATTATGTTTTTGGCAAATAGATATTGCTGAGCTTGTTTTCATGTGGAAAATCATAAGAAATATGATGCCCTCTATTTACTTTTCTCATAGCCATTGTGAAAGCCTCCAGGACAATGCTGAGTAGAAGTGTCGCAAATGGACATCTTTCTCTGATTGTTGGTGTTGGGTGAGTGTCTTGTGTTGTGGTGTGATGCTATTTGATTTTATTCAGTTTCCATTTTAAGGGAAACTTCTTCATTTTATACCTAATTTATCAAACTTTTTCAATGAAAAATCTAGACATGGGGATGTCCAACAATTTTTCTGATTCTCTTCAGAAAATCTTTCCTTTTACACATTGCACCTGTTCTCACCAGCCCATAACATGATTTGCAATGCTTTTATCTGTTCAGTTTTGTTTGATAATGTTTACTTGAAGATTTCCCCATTTGTAGTTAGAAAAACCTTTAAACATCTTTTCTTCAAAAATCTTTGTCTACTCTCAGTATCAAAATATTACCTCAGAGGCTTAGTTAAGCAGTGTCTTTCTCCTGTTTTGTTGCTGTGGGTTTTAGGGAGTCCATCGGACTTGCAATTGTATGGTACTAATGCCCTGTGCTTGTATGCAGTTGCCAATAGAATGGCCTTGACCTTGGCAGAACGTGAATTCAAATCACTATCACACGAGCACAGTGTAACATCCTTCTGCACACGGGCCTTCAGCACACAGCCAAGGACTGACCATGACTGATGTCCGGACTCCTGACACCAGAATAGCTGTGAGTAATGCTGCTTTAGGTTGTTTGATTTTGTGGCAGTGTATTACACAACCACAAATACATAACCCATATGTCAGGCAGTCAAACCCATGAAGGCCCTCCTATGTCTTTTTTTGGGGAAGGGAGCCTGTACCAGGAGTCAAACTCAGGACCTTGATCTGACTAGGCAGGCACTGTGCCACAAAGTTCTATCTCCAGCTCTGATCCACTAATCTTGGGTGGACCCAGAAGTGGATGGAAAGTGACATATCTAGAAAACCAACACAAGAACATTTTTGTTCAGTTAGTACTTCTTTGTCACCATCAGTAGAAATTCACAGAAGTGTGCTCTGCTCGGTAACACATTCCGATTACAGGAAGAGGATGGAGAAAATGTACCAATTTGAACCTTTTGGTAAGGGTATACTTACTTTAAATTAATATTCTTTAAGTTATATTCCATTAGTACAACTCTCCTGCAAAAACCCGCTACAAAGCTTCTGGTCTTCAGGAACTAAGTGGGCAGGTATGAAAATATCAGTGAAGCTTTGGTTCCTGCCCAGCACTCAGAAGACAGGAGAGTTTGCTCCAGGAAAGCCACCTCGAGCTGCTGTGACACCTCTTCTGTTTTTTCTACCCCTGCATGACCCTGTTAGCAGTGACCAACTTGAGTCCGAGTGGCCACTGATTCAAATCCTCAATCGATTCATTCACATGTCCTCAAAACTTCACTTCTTTTGTCTTTTTGAGACAGGGTCTCACAATGCAGTTCAGGCTGGCCTTGAACTCACTTTTGTAGTCCAGGCGGGTCTCAAACTTGCACTGATCCTCCTGCCTCAGCCTCCCAAGTGCTGGGATTACAGGTACGCGCCACCACTCCCAGCCTCCCAAAACCTCATTTTGAAATGTTGTGATGATAATTATCAGTGTCCTGCCAAAAACATATTGAAATTTATTACTTCTGGACAGTAAAAGTTGTTTGTAACTGTCAGGTGTCCATTTCTTTAATCAAATATTTATGAAAATAAGATTATAAAAAAGTACTGTTGTAGTGAACAATTATGGGGGTTTCAGGTCAGAGTCTGATGACCGATTGCTTCTAGGCCGGTGGTGAGGTACCACATGCCAAGAACCGTGCGGCACTCAACGTTGCTCATTTCCTGGACAGGGTGCTGTGGAGGACCCCTGAGTGGCTCGCCTGGAAAGCAGAGCAATTGCCTCTACTATGGTTGTGCTTGATCCTACTTCCATGCACTGATATGTGCAGAGCTGGCTAGGGCTTTTCCTTATCCCTTCAGTTGGCTTTAAGCTGTGCGTGTTGGTCTAGCTGAGGTGCTGGTGGTAGTCTTTGAAGGCAGCACATGGGCTTCCCTGATAACCCACACCTGCTGCTCTTTAATATGAGCCAGTTCGAGATAGGACAAAGTGCCAATGCGCTGTGCTGTTCACTGAGATTGAGCCTCTAGATAGGGGCTGTAACTTCTTGGAGCTGGAAAGATTACACATAAGAGCTGAAGCACTGAACCCCAAAACATGCGATACTATCTCCATACTGTAACGCAACTTAATTTTTCTGCATATCCTTCTCTCTGCCTATGACAGAGGCAAATGCAGGCCTCATCTCTAGCCCAGCTCACAATACCCATTCAGTACTCACTCATTCATCCTCAAACTGCTCCTCCTTCATTACTGAATAAAACCTGGGTTCAGCCCTGGGTCGAGGCCTTTATTCTGGATAACAATCACCATGGCTGGACTTAGGACTGCTTGGCATCCCATAATTATAAATATGCCTTAGTGTCTTTATTCTCTCTGTGGGTTGCACTAGAAGTGGTAGATTAAAATTGTCTTGATGGAATTCCAATAATTTATCCATAAAATTATAAATATAAACTTCCTGGACTGATATGAGGACCAAAAAGGGTACTTTGTAGCTGGGAAGACAGAGGGAACTATCCCGAGCTCCCACGGTTCCCTCAAGGTCCTGACTCCAGGAAGCAGAACGTCACACAGCCTCCAACTCTTGCACTTTCCATACCCTCCTGGTAGCTTCAAGCTGGGAAGCAAGCCCATAACATATGGGTCTTGTAGGGCAACCCAGTCTGAATTATGACACAAGCATGCTTGAGCACTGCCAGAGAATGCAAGCAGACGGCAAGGTCCTCTGATTCCCGGTACAAAAAGAATTTCCAAAAACCGTCAGATAAGGAATGGTTTTCATTTGGTTGGCGCAACTGTGAAGTACTTTTTATGTTTGTGTATGTGAGAGAAAGATTCAGTTCTTTTGTTAGTGATATATGGGAATTATTTTCAGCACTAAGTCTACTAGTTACAGAACAGGCATTGACATGAAAGCAGGTTAACCACACATAAAAGTACATTAATAACCTGGTGCCTTAGAAAACTGTGAAAATCATTCTTTGACACCAGGCATTTGTCACATGAAGACAGTTAGTGATCAGAATGCCTTGTACATTGACAGTGAAATCCAATGACCACCAAACAAAATAGCAACATGACCTAATGCCCCTACCCTCCAACTCTGCATGAAGTTCTCTAAGCAGCAAACACAGCATGAAGACTCTGCACACATACCGGATAGAAGAGAATTTCCCTGCAAAGATGACTGTAGCTGTGTCCACGTGGCCCCCGCTCAGCCAGCACCTCTTCCACAGCACAGGGATTGCTCAGTAAACTCCACGGACGTCTGAAAGGCAGGGCTCCTGATCTTATGTTCTAACTGTGGTATTTCTCCGCACCCTCTTCACAGCTTCAGTGAGAAAAAGAATTTCTATGGCCCAGAGAGATTAAGTGAGAGCGAAACATGTTCAGGACCTTCTGAGATCTGTAAGAACAGATATTTAGCACCTTGATTATAGGCCTATGTAATAGAAAAATACCCTTTCATCCCAAACTCCTATTTTAATTCTTTTGCTCTTGATAATACACAATCAAAATCCACATATATACATGGTACCGTTTTCTGTTCATATTATGATTAGCTATAGTTCTTACATTTTTCTTAGTGGTTGTTTGCGGTGTGTAATTGTTACATTCCTTGTGTGCAGTTGGTACATTGACATAGCACATTTTAATTTTTTTCCCTCCCCTTTCCTTTTCCCTTCCTCCTCCTTCTCTCTCTTGAACCCTTTCCCCTCTGACACAGTAAGGAGTCATCACCTCAGTTCCTTTCTACATCTTGCTGGTGGTGACTACATATGACCTATCATGCTGTACACTCTGAGGATATTTCTTCAGTGAACACTGTGTGTACAAACACGAATCCAGGATGCCTTGTCCTCTGTAGATCTGATCACACAGTTATATTCTCAAAGTGATGCTCTAATGTAGGTGAACCTTAACTGCTCCTGCTAGGGGAGGACAGATGATGGACACAACTCTTCCAGACATGATTGAACAGACACAGAAAACACTGTGCTAAGTGCTGACTAAGTGACCGGTGACCAGAGTTAACAGAGGCTGACCTGACCTCTAGAATTCTCAGGAAAATCTCATTGCAAACACCCTGTGATGTCACATCATGAGACAACCCAGCTGTCCCTGTACGGGGCTACATAGGTAATGGTGACATAGGATACACTGACCAAATGTTTGACACTGACATTTGTTCTTTATCCAGCTTTCCTGGTGCTGAATCCATAGGTGTGAGTTGAGCCAACTGCTTCCAACACGGATGGCATTAATTTCTTATTCTGTGAGAAACCATCACAGTTTATTCCAGTTTCCAAGTACGCATAGTAAAATAGAACAGGACAGCAAAGTAGCAGACTTAAGTATTTTCTAAGACTATGATGCACCTCCCCCTGCATTTTCAAAATGATTTGTAAGTTGTCCTTTGATGTGATTGTAAAGATAAACAGAAGAAGACAGAATCTGACATACAGTTGTTATGGATTGAACAATTAATTTGAAAGGGAATATTTTCAGAGGAGCAAGGTAAATATTTTCAAGTGTGGGTCAAGAACCCTAAAGATATGGCCAGGTATGGTGCTGCATGCCTCAGCTCTTGGGAGGCTGAGGCAGGAGAATCGGTGCAAGTTCGAGCCAGCCTGGGCTACAAAAGTGAGCTCAAGGCCAGCCTGAAATGCATAGCGAGACCCTATCTCAAAAAGACCAAAGGAAAAAAAAAAAAAAAAGAATTCTAAAGATATGAGACATGATCAACCTATATCATGTGTGTGTGTGTGTGTGTGTGTGTGTGTGTCTGTGTGTGTAAATTTGAAAACTGCTCCATTAAGATACAGTGCCTTCGACCCTCCTCAGAAACTCTCCTTCACTTTAATTTGCCCCAACCCTCTTGCCAACTACTTACCTGATCTGGTCCTCCTCTTTAGTATCTTTGAAGACAATTTAAATATTTTCTTTCTTTCTTTGGTATGGGGTCTTACTATGCAGCTCTGACTCATGATGTTCCTCCTCTCCCCAGCGCTGGGATTACAGGTGTGAGCCACCACCCCTGGACTCCATGACCAGCACAGTGTGTGGTACCGGGGGTAGGACACAGGTGCTGTGCTTCCCAGGCCGGCTCTAAGACTGCCAAGCTACCTCCCCAGCCCTGAGGTGAGTATCTTCGTGAGGTATGACTAAGTAACAGTGCATGCTGTTGTATAAAAGTACTACCTTGTACCTCAGCAAGCTTACTTGCCAGATCTGGAACCAAAGTCTTTCCACTCTGGCACCAAATCCAATGGACTAGGAAGGGCAAATGTAGTGAGGATATTAAGACAGCCATTACCACTGAAGAAACTCACAAGGAGGACTTCCAACCCTGCTTTAGAAAGCACTGAATACAATTGGATAAGTGGCTTTCAAGGAACAGCAGTATTTTGAAGGGAAATCATGGCACTGTGTCTTTTACCAAAATGAGGGTTTTTGTTGGCGGGGGGAGGACTACAGGATGTTCAGGGTCTCACTGCTAGCTTGAACTTGCAGCAATCCACCTGTTTACAGCCTCCCAAGAGCTGGGATTACAGGTGTGCGCCACCATGCCCAGTCTCAATAGCAGTCTCAGTGTGCCCCGGGGGTGGGGCCGGGGCTGGCACAGGCCCAGGGATGGAACCATTGAACCGGGCACTTTAACCCACTGAACTAGTTGGCTGGCCCTTTAAAGTGAGTTTTTGTTTTGTTTTTTACATTAAACTCACCTTATTTTTCAGTCACCCCAAGATAACTTTTTTTAAGTTATCAAAAACATTTGTGTTCTCTTCTTCAGTGTATTTTTGAAATTCAAAAAACCTCTTTGTCTCTGCCTATATTTGTAGTGTTTCATTTTTGATTTATACTTGAGACCAATTCGCGAATATATTCTTAGATTAAGTTGGGAAAATTTGATTCTGGAGATTCCCAGTCTTTCTGAGATGCTGTTTATGAAGGCGGGTGTCTTACAGCCTGATGGCCCAGACAGTGAGCCTGTGATGGTCAAGTGAGACACAGAAGAGGGAGACTAACAGAATGAATGAGAAAGCAGCAGCCAAGCACCTCCCAGAGAGCAGAGGTAGCACAACTCTGAAGGGCGGCTGCAGGGACACAGGAGTTAGCCCCTCATGGTGACGTGTGAATGTAAAAATCATATTGAAATGGATGCTGAAACAATATAATAGCATAGGAATCCACTTTGAAATATGAATATTGATTGCTGTGGTCTAGTGATAACTGAAATAGCTAGCTGAGTGGGAATTGGAACTGGCCATTTTCCACATGTAAGCCTGCTTCCTCACAGATAGTCTAAGATAGGAAGACGACCAAACATGATGTGACAGACGAAATTATAAATCAGAGAAAAAAATAGCTTACCCTAGAATAATAGTGTGCACTTTTATATCTTCCAAGATGAACACACTTTAAAACAGACACTAGAAAAAGCACTATTGGCCGGAAGGCAGCCTGGCCATTCTGCACGTGCCCATGAGCTTAGTCTAAAGCCCTTCCTGGATGGATGCAGTGGTATTGTGAGGATCATACCATGGTGGAAAAGAGCATCTCACAGGGAGGAGGCAGGGCTTCCTGAGAAGTTCTTCATCCTTATAGTTCCACGTTACCATGGGGAATGACAATGTTATGACAGTTGTGAACAAGGTAAAATGAAAAAGGCACAAAGTATGATCTGAATGCACAGAAGTTTAAGATACATTTTAAATATACATTATATCTATTTTCCATTTCCTGTAATGGTCTGAGTGAAAGAAAACAAATATTTATGAGGGCAAAAATTTTTTTCTCTCTCTCTCTTTTTTTTTTTTTTTTTTTTTTGTGGTTCCAGCAATTGAACTCAGGCCCTTGCACTTGCCAGGCAAGCAGTTATTCCACTGAGCTATTTCCCCGACCCTTTTTTCTTTCGACATTAGATAAAAAAATCTACATGTTGATGCATTCATTCCATAAGGTCTCTAGTCTAGTTTAATTATTATGTAAGAATGCAAAGCAGCTTACAGTTAGAGAAAACTGCACGACTTTGGAAAACTCAGTATGAACAACGCTGACTTAGTGGCTAGTCAGACCATGGTCTGCGCATAGGCTTTCCACGTCATTAATTCACTCATTTCTCAGAGCATCTCAGGATGCAGGCACGAGTGTCATGCTGCTCCCCTGGCCCAGCTCTGATTTGAAGATAAAGAACAGAGAAGCCTAGAGTTTGTCCTAACTCATTTCCAGATTTTTGCTCACATCAGCTGTTAGAGTATCTGTCTTCCCAAGAGAGAGCCTCCCTGAAGATATTATACATGGCCTCATTTTCAGGAAATTATTTCCCTAATGCACACTTTAATGGTGGATTAATATGTCTCTATACAGAGGTTATAAGCCTGGAATGCATTTGATAAATACTGTGAGAGTAAAGGTCATTTCCTCTGTGAACATACAGCTCCCTAGAGAATTTGTTGTGCCTTGTAAAAATTCATCCATGCCTCCTTATTTTAGTAGCAAGCATTTTCTTATCTATGCATGCGTCAATCCCCACCTGTTTCCCTCCCTCCCCACCCTCTGCTTCTCTTGGTTTATTCCTCACTGTACAAACTCTGTTCACAAATGATGCACAAATTTCCCTCCACAGTCTCTTCACTCTTCTGTAGGGAAGAACAGAGGTGAATAAACACCAACATGCCTTGTGCTACACAAACACCTTGACCTGTGCCCTAAGTGAAGAGAAAAGTTTCTAAGCTTTCAAACCTTGCTGCTTATTGTTTCCCTAGCATCCCTTAGAAACTTAGATAAAATATTTAACAAATATCCTATTCAACTCTTCATATATTTTCGCTGAATTATATTTGATACCACAGCTCCATTTGAGCCCCTCTTCCTCTCTAGCTGGCTGCAGCACAGAGGCCTGAGGGGAGGCCAGCCTCCTGGCCACTCCCACTAGAGGCGAGGCTTCCTCCTGCACACCTGAGCTCAGGCTCTCTCTGGGGTCTGCGTAGGTAAGCGTGGTTGCTTCCTGATCAGCCTTCGATCTCAAATGCGGAATTCAGTAATCGATAGGAACATGGTACTTTTGAAAGAACACTCCGCTTGCTCACCAGCAGCCCCTTGCTGCTTCAGGCTTTGCCTGGTAGTGTTTATTGGGCTGCAGATGTTTACACTGCTTAACAATTTTTAATGTTTTCAGCCAGTTTAGGAACAGCCATAACCACATTTGTTTTTTTATTGTGAATTGTTGTTTTTTCATCCTTTGTTTAAAATTACATTCTGGATTGTGTTCCCAGGTTCCTTTCAAACATTTCCACCTTAAAACTCCACTCATTAATCAACTAAAGTGCATTAGCTATTTATTAGAAGACACCACTGTAACACATCATTGCTTTCAACTTTTTGGAATACTTTTTATTGAAAATGAGAGGTTCAGAGACTTCTATGAAGCATAAGAAAAAAAA
>PVKN010025758.1:0-14025 GCA_004027915.1 Capromys pilorides
TTAAATTTTATTTATTTATTTATTTGTTTGCTTGTTGTGTTTGTTTGTTTCTTTATTTATTCATTTTGTGGCTGGCTCAGCCTGCCCTGGTGGTGGCGCTGGCGCAGCATGTGGTGCCGGGGATTGAACTGCAGTCCCCGCAGTTGCCTGAGCCCTCCCAAGCAGGCGCTTTAGACCACTGAACCATCTCGCCGGCCCAGAACTGGAAATTATCTTAAAGGAGCTCAAACAAGCTATAAAAGGATAGACAGCTAAAGAAAACAAGGCTAACTGCATTAATGAGAATATTAATATGGACATAGAAACTATAAAAAAGAACCAAACATAAAATTTAGAATTGAAGGCTATGATAACAAAAGTGAAATTTTTACTATAGGAGTTTAACAGCAAATTTTATTAGGTAGAAGACTTAGTAAATTCAAAGACAAGTAAGTTAAAATTATTAAGACAGAGGAACAAAAAAGAAAAATGCATGAATAAAAGTGAAGAAATCTTAAGAGAATTATAGAACACTATCAAACAGATAAATAAATGCGTTATGGAACTCCTGAAGGAAAAGAGAAATAAATAATGGCCTAAATGTTCCAAATCCAAGAAGAAAATGGACAAATTAAAGAAAGCACACAGACTCCAAGTAGGTCTGTATAAGACTTGTCCTAATCAGTTAAACATGAAAGTGTGCACATCTGTAATCACAGCATTCAGGTGGCTGAAGTTTGAGGCCAGCCTGCCTACATAGTGAGTTCAAGGCCACCCTGGATTACATAGGGAGACCCATTCTCAAACAATACAAAACAAAAGTGAAAGTCAAAGAAAGAACATTGAAAGCAACAAGAAAAAAGCAATACATCACTTACAAAGTTCTGTAAGTGTATCAGTGTATTTCTCAATGGAAAGGCTTACAGACAAAAAAGGAATGCATGATGTGAAGACTTTATCAACATTAAAAGCTTTGGGGTTGGGAGTGTAACTCAGTGACACAGTGCTGCCCAGTGTGCACAAGTCCTGAGTTTGATCCTCAGCACTACAAAAACAAAGAAGCAAATAACTAAAAGCCTTTGTGCTTCCAAGTGAACGATGACAAAAGAAATGCATTTAAGGTGGAAAGGAAAGGAGACAAGGACATCATACCTTAAAACTGTACTTTTAAGTCTGCAACTTCTTTTTTTTTAAAAAAAAACTTTACTTATTTATTTATATTATGGCTGGCTCAGCCTGCCCTGGGGGGTGGGGCTGATGCAGCATGTAGTGCCAGGGATCAAACTGTGGTTCCTGCGGTTGCCTAAACTTGCTATCTTGTTGGCCCCAAGTCTGCACCTTCTGAGACTCAGCCACAATCAGCTAAGGTGATCCGCATCAGCTTTCTTTCATTAAATTTAGGCTCTAGACCCGTCACACTCACAACTTCTAAGGAATACTGAAAGTTTGTAAATTGGCTTAATTGAGAAAGTAAAGAGCAGGAATCTGATTCTAAGATAAAGTAACAGGCTGAGTCCAAAAATGTTTAAATTACTTTTTAAACTACAAAACAAAACAAACTGGGACCATCCTTTTCCCAACAGGATAAATGCTCCCTTTCCCATGAAATAATGTGCCTCTCTTTCAGGGGCTTACACCCTACTTCTTTTAGTGTGCACTAAAATTTCTGGCAAAGAAAAGACATTCCCTTACTGATTTGTCTTGAAAATTCTTTTTCCATGAAAGGAATTAGCAAGCCTGTGAGTCCATTCTATGTTTAGTGTGGGTTAGGTTCCTTATCTCAGCTTCAGGAATCTCCTTGGACCCTATCCAGGGACATTGTCTAGTGACAGACACCATCAAGAAAGTGAAGACAACCCATATAATGGGAGAAAATATCTGAAAACTATGTATCTGATAAGGCACTTGTGTATACAACATATAAAGAACTCTTAGAATGCAAAAAGAAAAAAAATCCAGTTTAAAAGTGGGCATAGTGATGCTTTTCAGTTTAGCAGCTTCTAAAGAAATTAAAGAATTACCATATAACCCAGTAATTCCACTCCTAGCATAAATTCAAAAGAAAGGAAAATATCTACCCCAACAAGGACTTGTGTATGAAGGTGCATAGCAGGATTATTCTTAACCACAAAGTGATAAGAAGCAACCCAAATGTCCATCGATTGATAGATACATAGAAAAACTAAACATATAACAATATTATTCAGCTATAAAAAGGAGTATATGTGACAACATACATGACTATTACACTAAGTGCAACAGGCACAAAAAGTCATATTTTATACTTTCATTTATATGAAATATTCAGAAAAGGCAAGTCCATAGAGACAGAAAGTAAAGCAATGGTTTATAGCTCCTAAGAGAGGGGAAAATGAGAAATGACTACTAGTAAGCATGGGTTCCTTTTGGTAGTAGTAAAAATTTTACAGAATTAGGTAGTGGTGGCAGTTGTACAACTTTGTGAGCATATTAAATACGCACCCTACTTTTGAGTATGACTAGCACACGCTGAAGTATAAAATATTTTTTTTTGAGGCAGGGTCTCACTCTGTATTCCTGCCTGGCCCTGAACTCACTGTTATGTAGCCCAGGCTTCCCTTGAATGTCTCCTTCCCTTGCCTCCCAAGTGCTGGGACCATTCCCAGCTAAAGTGGTAAATTTTTGTGTATGTAAATAAAGTACACATTAAAAGGAAGGCTTTAAGTATGTACACTAGAATAAAAAAAGTCAACACATAAAAAGATAATGGATTCAACACAGGATGAATGAAAAAAATAATAAAATGGCTGACAGAAACAGAAGTTGCAATGTTTCTTTTTTCGGATCAACCCTGTTTTGCATGATTTGAATGTATCCCAATCACTTGAGCAGTATTTAGGATTCTTCCAGGGACATAAGTATTTTTCAATGTGTATTTACTAAGCACGTATTGTGTCTATATACTTAACAAAAAAAGATGTTGTTCACAAGTCATGGAAAAGTAGAGACATTTGATCCTCCCAGTGTTTTTTGTTTGTTTGGTTGGTTGGTTTTTGTGGATACAGGGTCTCGCTGTGCAGTTCAGCTTGTAGTGATACTCTTGTCTCAGCCTCCCTTAGTGCTGATATTACAGGCATGTGACACCAAGCCAGTTCCCCCAGTGTCTTTTAAGGCAGTAAAATTTTCTGTGACTTGACTGAGGTTCCCATAGTCCCTTGTACCTTTAATAATGTGGCTTCCACAAAAATCTGTCTGCCTGGGTAGGAGGATTGGTTCCTTATGTCTAAGTTCCTGCAGACCTCTAAATGATGCCTTCTTGCAATTCTCTTTTTCCCTTCCATTTTCAAAACTATGTAGCTAATTTTCTTATGATGTTTTGTGCTTTCCAGCTATTTAACCTTTCTCTTGTAAGGAAGGAAATCTGTTTCTGTTAGATTGTTTTATTAGAAGAGATGTTAGAAAATTCTGCTTGATATTTCTTTTATTACAGTATTCAATTTATAATAAGAACTCTGCCTTAAGTTAGGGATCCTCTCAATCAGAAATCATTAATACTTACATGTTTAATTAATCATTTGATTACTAGAAATTAAAGAAATAAAAATGCTTTTCGTGGAGTTGAAGTTGCAGTATGGTCTCACAGGAGAACATTGTTGGTAACTGTCATTTTTGAAGGACTAAGAAAATGTGCTAAGCAAAGGCCACAATAAATGGGTATGGTAAATTTTGAGCATCTTGTCTTAGATCTTTGTGCAGATTTTCTAAGTAGCAGTCATGGAAAATCAGATTAAAATCTATTTATTTTGAACTTTTTTTGTTAAGTGATAATCATTAAGAGATATAACATCATTTTGCATGTCACCAAAACTATATATTCAGCAGAACTCAGAACCAAATAGCCAAACATTTCTGTGATATTTGAGAATTCAGTATCTTCCTTGACATCATTTCTTAGTCTGGGCACTTGAGCAAGCAGCAACCTGTCACTTACAGCCTCTGTCATTTCCTGTTTCAGTTCATTAAACCTTAGGCTTTCCCAGAAGCACACAACCCGCAAGGAGATTCTCTGACAGTCAGGAGAGATCAATCTGAAGGAGGCAGAAATTGATATGCAACTCTGAGGGGGCATGAAGGCCATAATAAATTGCCACCCACACGGGGAATTTTATTTTGTAGGTTGACAGTGTGTAGGCAGAAGCAGCACTAGTTTATGTTCAGACCTCATAGTTGGGAGCTTATTTCATATTGACTGGGTTCTCTTTGGTTGCCAAAGGATAAATTTCAAAAGCGATATCAAGTTGGCAGCTCTTTATCTTTCCCTTTTTCTTTTAAATATAGCCTAAAGAAGTTATCAATATCATAATTTTACATACATAGGCCTCATTCAAAACTTCAGTTCTCTAATTGCTTTAATTTTTCTTTTTCTTGACTTGCAACCAGAATTGTGGAATGATTTCTGAGACCAGAATCATGAAAAGAATTAAATTCATGAACCAAGCTACTGCTGTACTTAAAATTCTAGGACTTCAGAATCACATTCATTACAGGTGGCATGCACCTGTAATTCCAGTACCCAAGAGGCTTAGGCAGGAGGACTATCATGAGATTGAGGCCAGGCTGGGCTACATGGTGAGTTCAAGGCCAGCCTGAACTACATTGTGAGATCCTGTCTCAAAAACAAACTAAAAACCCCCCAAAACAAACAAAAACCCAATAAATACACTTATCCCCAAAACCACATGTTTCTTGTGTTAATTTTTCATCACTGTGACCAAAATACCAGAGAGAAATATCTTATAAGGAGGAAAGATTTATTTTTAGCTCACAGTTTCGAAGGTATCTGCCCACTATTGATTGGCTCCACTGTGTCAAGGGCCATGGAAAGGCCAAACATTAGAGAAGGGTGTGTGTGGTGGAGCAAAACCTCTCAACTCCTATATCACCGCCAGGAGGCAAAGAAAAAGACAGAGAGGGGCTGGGTTCTAGTATCTCCCTGAAGGGCCCCTCCTCCCTGACCTAGTGTCTTCCCACTAGGTCCTACCTCCTAAAGACTCCACCATTCCCAATAGTATTACAGGCTGACAGCCAAGTTCAGCACATAGGCTTCTTGCAGGGCATAATTAAGATCCAAACCATAATACTACTACATACCCCAGTGGTACCCAGAACAAAATACCTTTTTTTTTTTTTTTGCCATACAGGAGATTAGGAGATTGAATTCAGGACCTTGTGTTTGCCAGGCAGGCACCTGAGCCACTAAGCTATCTCCCCAGCCCCAAAATGCCATTCTAACAGAGAAGAGGGGGCTTAAAATAATGCAACTGGATTAAAAGAATCACATTCAATTCAAACTTAGTGAGCCAGGGGACAAAAATGAAAGGAATCTCTATTCAGATTTCTTCTTTGCCATGAGAGAGGCACTTGGAATTGCAACAGCAACTTACAGCTTTTAGAAATGTGTTGCTGCTAGGAGTGGAAAGTCTCGTACACCTTCTTTTCTTTCCTATTCTAAAGTGCTGAGCAAAAGGTCTGCTTATAGTGGTTAGAAGTAGCCTAACCATTGCCAAAGAACATAAAAGGAATTATATACATATGCTTTCTTCTGAAAATACCACTTCCTTTGTGACGCTATCTTGGTTCCCTATTCAGAATTATAGTTTCCTTTTATACCCTCTATTATACGGTTTCAATTTCTATTAATATTTTCAAGCTATTATGTTTGTATGGTGTTTACAGTTCTCCCTCTCTTGCTATATCATAAACTTCCACAACTTAGAGATCAAGACATTATCTCTCTGATTGCCACATTATCAAATAGTGTGCTTTCTCCAGGATAAATTGATAGGTGTGAAATACATGATAAATAGATATGGTATTGTCAGTTTCTTGATGGCTGGAAGTTATGAGAATTTTAGGAGTTCTAATAAAAGTTAAAAGCAAATACAATAAACATACCACCTTTTCTACTTAGCCACTTTTTTTTTTTTATCAGTATTTGATATCATGATTATGAGCACTGAAGAGGGAGGGAGGTAACACTATAGATAACCTTCTTAGAATATATTTTATATGCAATACCTCTATTTTGATAATCTTCAAATATGCCATTTTGGGAAGAGGTTTCCAAGGCTAAGCTGAAATTGATGGACAAATTTCCAGTTAGTGTAAGCAGACAAGAGTAGTGCTGCTTTCTGTGATGTAATATTGCCATCAGGTGCCTCAGAAATCTCTGAGATTCTAAAAAGTGAGAATGCAACTCCACAAGCTTTTACTAACCAGATGCTGCCTGTACAAACCAATAAGGAAGAGTAAAGAAGGGTAGGAACAATGAATTATGTTAGTATGGTGTTTACAGTAACATACCTATAATCTCAGCTCCAGGAGGCTGAGGCAGGAGGATTCTAAATTCAAACCCATCTTAGTGGCAAGACCCCATCTCAACATAAAAGATTTAAAAAGGGATGAGGCGGGGGTGTAGTTCAGTGCAAAGGCCCTGGGTTCTCTCTTCCACTAGGCAGAAAAAGCAAAGATAAAACACAAAATTCTTGACTGATTGATGAGGAACAGCAAATGTTTTGAGCACACAGAGTCAAATGACATAGACGTTTCTAAAAAAAAAAAAAAAAAGTTAAATCTGGCCAGTGAAAGTCATTTCAAGTAAGATCGTCTCCTCCTCTCCTGTTCATCTGTTCTCGTATGTTATAATACTTCTGGGTATAAAGTTCATAAAACTTTATCAACTAGAGAATTCTGACCTTTTATAAAGTTGGAAATTTCTAAATAATGAACAATGTCTAGCACAATGCACATTTCCCGCTTCCAAAACATATAAGATACTTCGCTTTGACGGGGATAATGTCTAGTATCTTATCATTGAAACAAGAGGAGAAGGAAAAGGAGAAGGGAAAAGAGGAAGTAAATGAAGAGAAAGAAAGCAGTAGCAGAAAAATTGTTTGAATTTCACATAGCACCTTTGAATTTATTAGGCCATTATCCCTAGGGATAGATTTAATCAGAGTACAAGCTCAAAGCCTTTCAGTCCACAAGAAGCAAGTTTTAGGCTTGGGATTTCCAAGTTTGAGTTGTAAATTAGGTTCACAGAAAAGTAATCAGGAAATAGGTTGGCTGGAGACAAGAAAGAGCCTTGAGATGAGAAATGTGAGACTATTGATTATGCTTGTGATTTAGTCTCTTAACAAGCTTAGAAACCTTGAGCAAATTACTTAAACTCTCATTTGTAAAAAAATGATCTTTAATGTTTTCTAAAGCCCTCCTCTAGTACTACTAATTTTATAATTGTTGACCATTTTTGTTTAAGTCATTGATTAGTTCATTTAATTATCTATTTGAATACTTTCAAAGTACATAATAAAAGAAGTAAAATTAAAAGCTCTTTCCTTCAAGGAATTGAGAAGCCAGTGGAAGAGGTGAGAGGTTTATCCATATGGTAGTATAGAGACAGGAACGGATACTCATTTGTCCGTTTAGGTTCTAAGTGAAGGTCACAAGCAGCCTAAAAAGAAAGGAACAGGGGAAATAGTATAAGATACTCCAGAGAAACAATTAGGAGACAGAGAGGTGAGCTGTTATTATTTCAGCCCACAAATGTTTATTGAGTGCCCACTGTTTTCAAGGCACTGTGATGAGTCCTGGGGATCTTAGATTGGTAATTCAGCCAGGGTAGGCCTCTGATGAAGCTTATTTATAGTCTGGTGGTGTAGAAAGAACAGGTGAACGAAGAAATGAAATCCAGATTGAGGAAATTCTGTGAATAAAAAAGAATAATAAAAAGTAAGAGCAAGTGCTTGTGAGTGGGATAGACTGCCATTAATAAAGGGCAGAAGGGGAAGGCCTCTGGATACAGGGACAGTTAAGACAGGTCAAGCCAGTGACAGATGACAATTAGGACAGGCAGTACAGAGGGGCTAATGGTCCAGAATAGGGAGCAGGTTAATGTTGAGGCTAGAAAGGGCTGGTGCAAAAGACCATCTGTGTGGCTGGAAATTAAAAAAGCAGTTACTTTTGGAAAATAGAAGATCAAAACAGCTCTCAACTGGAAGCGATTTTGCCCCTCAGGGGATATATGGCAAACTATGGAGACAGGTTTTTTTGGTTTCTTTCATTTTTTTGGATAGTTGACAGTACTGGAAAAGGAACCCAAAGCCTCACATGTGCTAGGCAAGCTCTGTACCGCTGAGCTATGCGCCCAATCTTCGAAGACAATTTTGATTATCCCAACTTGGGCCACGGATGGGGTGGATGGATATACTATGTTATTGCTGAGGTGGAGAAAACCTGCACTAAAGAAGTTTTTCAGCCCAAATCTTGGTTTTAGTCATTATATTCTAAACTCGTGTTCCCACTACTTTGAATATACATACTTTTTTTCTTAACCTGCAGGAACTAAAGAACAGGTGTCAAGAGGCCTATTCTTTTATCCACTCTCCTGAAATCCCACTGGAGAGGTTCAAAGGACTTTAGGAATCTTTGAAAAGCTTCACAATGCACTAAATTTGTACTCACATTGGGGATTTTTTTTTTTTTTTTTTTTTCAGGACCGGGGTTCAAACTCACAACCTCACACTTGCCAGTCAGGCACTCGTGCCACGGAGCTATCTCCCCAGGCCCCAACACTCACATTGGAAAGAATCTGAGAAAATACACACAATGGAGCTACTCCTTGGGCTTATCTCTCATAAGGGACTGAGATGGGGAGAGGGGAAGGAGAATATTTTCATATTTTTGATGTATGACGATATGTTAGTATCAGAAAGAATATAAAGTGGGTCCACTAGTAGAGGAGTGGTGGGAGATGCCCCGGAGGCCTGGAGAGCTCTGTCTTCTGCATACAAACTCACCCTCTGGTTGCAGCCCCAGGCCCTTCAGGTTTCAGCCTTCCTTCCCCCACGCTGTGCCAACCCAGGCCTCAGGCTTACCTGGAACCACCTGGCTGGCTTTAGCCCCTCGGGTCTTCCATGGCTCACCTTAGGGCCGGCTATAGCCTGCTGAGGAAGCCCAGGAGCAGGTTGTCCACATCCTACAAGCTGCCCAGACGGGGACGCCTGTGGCAGAAGGCCCGGTTCGGGTCAGCATGCAGCTTTCTTCCCCGTGTTCGTTCCGTAGGCGCCGAGTCCCCTCGCGGGTCCCACAGGCCCCGCAGCATGGTGGGAACCCTTGGGAGGGCAGGCGAGACGCAGCACCGGAGCTATGAGCCTGGCGGACTGGAAGCGGGGGTGGGGGGTGGGGGTGGGGGGGGCGGCCCAACGGCCGCTCGCTCTTTGCATATTCATAAGATTGAGCAAGGCCGGAGGCCAGGGCCAGCCTTGAAGGTGTAATGAATTATTCATAAGAAGTATCTAGCCCCGCCCAAGAAGGGCTCTTTGATTATTCATAAACTCATTAAGTGTGAGAAGCTGCTGGAAAAGACCGTTGGGCTCCAGTGTGGCGTGACTTAGGCGTCGACTGGGCGAGGTTAGCGCGGTCCGAGGGGAGAGCTCTGGAGGAAAGGGTGAGTAGGTGTTGTTGGTTCTTTAATCTTCAGGTTAAAAGTATGTTTTCTTTTCTTTTTAGTTGATATCTAAGGATTAGAGAATATTTTTGCCAGGGTCAAAAGTATTTTGAGGAAAAGAGAAAACTCCAAGGCCGAGGAAGACTGGGAGAAGGTTCTAGATAACATTCCCCCCGCTACAATTTTATACATCCTAACCAACAAAAAGAAACAAAAGCTAGGTAGCTTTAAGACTTAATTTTGAGGACATGGTGGAATCCATGTTGAAATAGCGGCAGCCATGAATAGCTGCCAGGTGATTTGTCAGGTAGACACCTGTGTACCGGAAAGAGTTGTACGTGGAGCTTTGGCAGTTGAATTAATTACCTGGGGTGAGCTTTCTCCAGCCATTGGCCTGTTTTGCCATAATTGCTACCTGGAACAGACCAAGAGACAAGAGAGGTGGACCTGAGTTCCCTTGGGATGACATGGGCTCCTCTTCTACCTTATTAAGGATTTGCCCTTTAAATCTCTGTAGACTTTAGTTCTCCAAATATTACAAGGCAGAAAGTGTCTTCAAACTCGAGATTAGCCAATCACCATGTGTTCACTCATTGGACTGCTTGGGCCATACTCCATTTGCTCACTTGGTAAAAATGAAGTAAAAGCATGGTTCTTGCACCTACATGGGTTTTAAATCTCATTAGGGTGATAATCTGATTTCTTCATCATTGGACCATAAATCTCTTCAGATGGGAACCATATTTTACATTTGCTAACTCTGCACAATGCCTGGCACATTATAGCTGCCTGGTAAATGTTGAATGAATGAATCACTGAATTAGCATAAAAAAGATATTTAAAAGTCAAAGGAGCATGAACAAATACTCAATTAATACACTGGAAACCATTTTCCCTGAGTGAGCAGAGTAGTGGAATTATCAGGGCCAAATGGAATTTGTTAAAGCAGTGAATAATAATTTATTGAAGCAAGCTCTGTGAAAGGTTTAAATAACAGGGGAACCTTGGTAAATGAAATTCCTTGCTGAGCTTCACTTTTCTTTATAGTTTTATGTTTTACATTTAAATCTGTGTTCCATTATGAATTAATATTTATATGGCATGACATGTAAGTGGAGATTCTTTTCCTTCTCTTTTTCTTCATCCCTCCTTTCCCCTCCTCTTTTCATTTATTCCAGCACCACTTGTTGAAAAAAGATTATTCTTTTTCTCCGAAATTGACTTTCCTTTTTTGTTTTATGAAGGGGTTGGATTAGTTGGATATCCTTGCCTCCTTCTAGCTTTCTGAATATTTTAAGCTCACTCATGACATGCATTGTCTTTGAGTAGTTACCTTTCCTATCATATATATGTAAGGAACATCATCTAGTAGCATTTCAGAATCCAACTATTGGCTATTATTCACTTGATTCAGTTTTGTTGTGAAAAATATGGTTTTGGAAGATTGGGAAAGATAGGTAGAGAGCTATACAATTAAAAAAAAAAACATATCTTTGAACGAATATAGACTTTGCCTT
The DNA here is from genome assembly GCA_004027915.1 of Capromys pilorides. Lineage (NCBI taxonomy): Eukaryota > Metazoa > Chordata > Mammalia > Rodentia > Capromyidae > Capromys > Capromys pilorides. Next base: position 10,984 of record PVKN010025758.1, read on the forward strand.
TTGCTTCACTTGGAATGCTGCCTTCCCCCAAGGTAGAAAAAGATGGCTTAAGTTTTAGGAAACAGCATCCAGTTAATCTTTATTTATATCTTGGATTTATACATAGAAGGGGTTTTAAAAAATGGTAATCGTGGTCACCATTTAAAATAGAACATTTGAGATGTGAGTCAGGAGATAAGCCTGGAGTGAATTTTTTTTTGTTCAGAAAGAACATGGAAATCTTGCCTCTTTTCAGAAAGATCATAATCCTTCTTACAGTGTCACAGAGAAGACATATCAAATATTAAAGTGAATGTTATTGATGCCCTCTGAAGTTTCAGGTGTTTGCGGATTCAATATGCAAGTAAATGTACAAGCAAAAGACATTTAAAAGTGAGAATTCTGTTCTTAAAATCTATAGTTACAAAAGCACTAGGTTTTAGATTTTGAATCAGAACAAGATGCTAGGGAAAAACAATCAAAGCTGTTCTCTGAGAGTGCATGATCTCTGGAGTCATATCTCCTGGGGCTGTCTCATAGAGAGTTTTCAAAATTAAGCAGGTCTCCTTTTGAATAGGAGACTTCTTCAAAACACTTGCTCAAAGGGAAAAACAACAGTAGCAACAGAATACTTAGAGGTTCAAATGAGTTTTGTTATTTTGAAAAAACAATTAGAGTCTTTTTACTTTCTTAAAGCAAGCTCAGTCTAGTACACCAGAAAAAGATTCCACCATGGTTAGGAACAAGCAAACAAGTCAGCCCAACAACTAGAGGCATTTGTAGTGCATCATGTTAGAGAAATCAAAGGGTATTCTATTTTGGACAATCAGTTTAGAAAAAACTGCTGCCCTGTGAGTTAAACTTCTTGCATTTTTAACTCTCAGTTCTGCTGCTTACTGGCTGGCTGACCCTGGTTAAATCATTAGTTTCTCTGGACTTTTATTTCTTCATCTAGTAAATTAGATATTTGGACTAAATGACATTGAAAATTCCTCTTTCCTCTAAAGTTTGTGATTGGTTTTTAGACCTTTAATTCCTTTGTTTCTATTGTGTTCTCCATTGATTCAGCAAACAGTTACTGAGTACCTACTTTATTCTAGAACTGTGATAATGCTGACGGTTTAAGAGTGAGTTAAACAAGGAATAAAAACCCAGTCTTATGTGATTCAACTTCTGTAAGCATTCAAATTAAGCAAATCCATAGATGTGAAAAGTAGATTAGTGGTTGCCAAGGGTTGAGAGAAGGAGAGAATGGGAGTGAATGCTAATGGGCAATAGGTTGTTTTGTTTTGTTTTTTAGGGGTTCTCTCAGTTACTCTTCTCTCATTGCTGGGACAAATACCCGACACCCAAAATGAAGGAAGGAAAGATTTATTTAGCTCACAGCTACTGGAGGTTTCAGTCAATATTTGGCTGGCCCAAGGCTGAGTGGAACAGGGCAGAGAGCATCCAGTTCATGGCAGTGGGACAGCAACAAAATGGCGACAGAGGCAATTGACCAACCAGGGCAACAGAGAACAACAGAGAGGGAGTCTATCTCTCTTCTCTCTTATGTTACATTCAGGCTCTCTGCCTCTAGCTATTGCCTCAGGCCACACCCATAATCCCAGCAGTTCTAAAATCCATAATCCCAGTGGATCATGAGTTAGTCTCAAACTTTAGAAGTACCTGCCCCATGATTGCATGAGGCTTTGGGGGGACAACTAGACACAAATCATAGCAGGGGTGATAAAAATGTTCTGCAGTTTGAGAGTGGTAATAGTCACATGATTTTGTGAATATATTAAAACCTTCTGAATTGCACCTAAAAGAAGGATGGATACTTGTGAATTTGAAACCAGATTGGACTACAGAGTGAGCTCAAGGCCAACCTAAACTATATAGTGAGACCCTGTCTCAGAGAAAGATGGGGAGGGGGGAGAAAGAGTACTTGTTTGAGAAATATTAAGGTAATTGGACAGAGAAGTAAGAGGTAAGAGATCAGAGTTAAATCATATACCTTGGGCTTGAGCAGTTAGATGTTTGATGATGTCATTTGCTTATTTAGTGAGCAGACATAGGCATTTAGGGAAACTTTGGATGTACTGAGGACATCAAACTGGATCTAATAGATAATTAAGAGGTATGTATGAGCAACTCCCAACAGTAACTTGGGCTGAAGAGAGAGGTACACAGACAGACAGACGAACGGATGGGTGGACAGATGATGGACAGACAGACAGACATCTTTAGAATAGAGATAATAGTTGGAACAATGGGAATGTATTTTTAGTCCAGGAAATGTGTTTAAACATTAAAAAAAAAGAGCTCCTAGAACAGAATCCTGAGTAACACCAAAATTGACAGGGGTAAAAAAAAAGAGGAGGGCCGGCCAAATAGCTCAGCAGATTAAAGTGCCTGCAAGCAGGCTCAGGGGCCGGGGCTTGATCCCCGGGCCCCGACACTGGGGTATGCTGAGAGGGCAATTGATGGTGCACACCTGTAATCCAGCTCTTGGGAGGCTTTTTAAATAGGTGGATCACTATGAGTCCGATCTAGTAGTGAGAGCCTGAACACCCTGTAGACCCTTCCCTAAAAATACCACCAAAAAAAAAAAAAAGACTGAGAAAAAGAAGTGTGAAGAGAAAAAAATAAGTGTGAAGAGGACTGTGTGAAGCAGCAACTGTGAGACTGGAGGGAAATGAGATGAACACTAATATAAGATTTTTATTTCTATTTGTTTATGTGGTTCCGAGAATTCATCTGAGGCTTTTGCATTGAACTACACCTTCACTGCTTAAATTTTTTAAATTTTGAGGCAGTACCTCCCTAAGTTGATAAATTGTCCAGTCTTGACTTGAACCTGAAATTCTTTCCCCATCCTCTCAGAGTCCTAGAATTACAGTTGTGCAGGAGCACACTCAACTAATATTTTTTTTAAAAAGCAGCATACTTTATTACATACAGTGAAACATGTATTAGAAGCCAGGCGTGGTGGTACATGCCTGTAATCCCAGCACTTGGGAGGCTGAGGCAGGAGGATTAGTGCAAGTTTGAGACCAGCCTGGGCTATAAAAGTGAGCT
>PVKN010025759.1:0-14028 GCA_004027915.1 Capromys pilorides
ATGGAGAAAGTTACACCTCTCATGAGCAAATCATTTGGTCAGAATCTATCAGTTCTAAGTATATGAGAATCCAGGACCATATTTTAAGTGTAAAGTAGAAATGAAAGAGATCAGTTTCTCATTATTTTAAAGAAAATTTTGAGAATAATACATTAACATTGAAATATAGGTGAACAAGAGTCTGAAGCCATTGAGGTGAATGCCTTCAGTGAACACTCATTGTAGTCAAATCTGTTTAAATTGTTTTGGTTTTCCCCCTTTGCTATCATTCCAAATATCTGTGATCTGTGCATGATTTTACAACTGATTCATCTGATGAGTACTTTGCATCCAATTTAGTGGAAAATGGGACAGTGAAAACATTTGAGGCACATGCACTCAAAGATAGTATTTGCATTCAGATTGCTAGAATTTTCAGAAGTAGAAAAAAAGTTTGTACTTCGATAATTAAAAATGTATTTTTTTATCTTCTAAGAATATGAGAGGACATACACTGGACTCTTTTTTACAAATTTAAGAAGATAATTTTCTGCTGATTAGAATGAGATGGTTATTAAGAGAACCACTATTTTTGATACAGGTGTTTGAGTTCAGTTTATCTGATGTTGGGCGATTTTCACAGGATGTGGGGCACTGATGAGGTGAAATAACTCTCAACTCTCAGCATGCTGGGTGGGGGGAAGCAGCTGTGACTCACTTTTCTAGGATGATAACCAGCAGTGGGAGAAGAGGAAGAGAAAAAAATTGAAGAATAAGGGGATTTTTGATGTTTAAGATAATAGTGCCCACTCACAGACACATTTGAATTTCCTTTTTAAAATTGTGTTTAATGTGTCAACATAGCTTTTGCAAATTTTATTCTGTTTACCAGCTCCCTTCTCCTCACTTCAGCCCCTCTTCCTCTCCTTATTTGCTGTACTTTGTTTCTATTTCATCTTTCTTGTTTCATTTTTTTTTTCTTTTCCCCTCCTTTCTTTCCCTCTCCCACTTCCCTAGTTCTAATTCTCCTTTGAAAAGTTCCTTTTTATTTCACAATATCTGCTATATATTTAGGATTTCTATTACAATTTTGGTTTCTTACACCAGAAAGACAGTTTGATATTTATGTATGTTTATCTGATTTATTTCACTTAAGTGTATGGTCTCATGGTGCATCCACTTACCTATGGTGGAGTGGTATTCCACCGTATAAAAGTACAACAGCAACAACCACAACTTTTTTTATCCATTCCTCAGTTGATAGCTTTTTGATTTATTCCCAAGATTTAGCTATTATACTGTGCAGCTATAAACATTGGTTCACATATATTATGGTGGTTTCAGTACTTTTAATTCTTTTGGGAGGATACTAAGAAAGAAAATACCTAGACCAAATGGGACCTCTAGTCTAAGGTTTTTGAGAAATATCCACACTGATTTTCACAGAGTCAATATTCCTCCACTCAATATTTCCATCAACAGTGAACAAAGGTTCCTTTTTCCCTACAGTTCTGCCAGCATTTCATGTTGGTTTATTTCTTGATAATAGCCATTTTTACTGGGGCAAGGTGGGATCTCTGTGTTATTTAATTTGCATCTCTCAGATGCCGGTGGAGTTGAACAGTTTTTCATTGTTTTACTTGTTTCTTTGACTTTTTCATCTGATAAATTTTTATTCATCTCAGGTGCTCATTTTTGGTTTGAGTATTTAAATTTGTAAGGTCTATTTTTCTGAATTATTCATGCATTTAGATATTAGTGATTTATCTGAGGAATAACTCACTCAAATTATTTCCCACTTTGAGGATTGTCTTTTTACTCTACTAATTGTTTCTTTTGCTGTGCATAAACTTTTTAATAAGATCACATCACAGTTGTTGATTCTTTGCAGTATGTCCCATGCAATCAGCATTTTGTGTGTAATGTCTGTCTAAATATACTTCTTTAAGAGTTCTACTTTTTCACTCTTCCAACAGATTTAGTGTTTTCGTTTTAATATATACATCCTTGAAACATTTTTATTTTAGTTTATAGCATAGGAAGAGATATGGTTCTACTTTATTCTTTGGCATGTTGAAAGCCAATTTTCCAAGCACCATTAAATAAAGGGGCCGTTTTCCTTTCAGCGAATGTGTTTAGCCGTTTAGCACAGATAATGTGTTTGAAGTTGTTTCTGCATCTTCTAATCTGTTCCACTGATGCTCAAGTCAGTGTTGTGCTATGTCTTTTCCCTTGCAATTTCCCTTGATGTTACATCCAAATAATGGTTGTCTGGGTATCTAAGATTAATAATACATATATAAAGCAGTAATATGCATATAAAGATGGAAATATTGTGTCAGAGGGAGAAATTATCTGCATCTTATGGTGATAGGTAGATAACACAATTTCCTCCTCTTGCAGTGGTCCCCAGGGTTGGCTGTAATGTGACAAGTTGACTTTACATAGTAGTTGACTCCAGGTGCCCTTTGAGAATGAGCACTCTACAGTATGCTGTGCTTTGCTCCAAAATTATGAAAAATTCATTCAAAGGAGAAAATGGTCAAAAGTTTAAGATAAAGAAAAGAGTGTTAGTTCAAAACCATCCTGCCAAAAGATCTAAGCTTATATCATTGGAACTAAAAGTTTCAAACAATGAGAAAGGTTTCAGTTGTTGCCACAGTGAAATTAACCAAGACCACTTTTGCAATTAAAAAGCCAGCAGTGTGCAAAGCCAGTGCCAGGCAATGTAGCAGAGATTGTGAAGCTCTCACTGCAGAGTTTGAACACTGAGCTCTGCAGACCAGGAGAGCATAATTCACTGCTCCTCTGCCTTGCAGCCTCTTATACATTCAGACCCTTCCTGCCAGCTCACTTTCAGACTCCTGACAATTCGTCATCTTGAATATCACCACTGATCTTTCAAATTTCCCTGAAGTTGCAGCAACTCACCTGACTACTTCTCTTATCTTAAGGGTTCTGAATACACAAATATACAGGTCAAAGATTCCTCAAAATGCTGCTATGGAATAATGAAAAATACTCAATTAGATATCTGCAGTCAATAAAAATTGGTCACCATGATATAATACAGTATGATGCTCAGAAGAGGGAAGAGGTTATTGGCCTAGAAAATACCTGTCAAGTTACAGGATATAAGTAAAACTCTGAAGTGTCTGCTGTTACTGGAAAATTTAGAGCAGAAATATCTCAGAATGTCCTGAAGGAAATAAAGGAAGTATCTCTCATTAGCCAAGTGTGGTAGTGGATACTTGTGGCAGAAGCACTTTGGGAGGCCGAGGCAGTAGAGTTGTAATCTCCAGTTAACCTGGGCAACAAAGAGCCCTAGTGAGGAAATCCTGACTCAGAAAAAGGGGTTTGAAAAAAATCTGGGTGTGTAGCTCAGTGAAGGTCTTGGTTTACACATCTATGGTTAGAAACATGACCTGTTACTGAATGTCTCTAACTCTCAAAGATTCTTGTCACTTTTTCCATGCCATAGAGGGATCATGCTTGTAGAGCTGAGATGGTACCTAGGTTTGTTGTTCTTGAAGTCAGAGGTGGGAAGAAAATAGCAAGAATAACATGTATCCTTAAGTAGCATGGAGACTATAGATAAAACTACAATTTCTACTAAATTAAGTTACTAGATGGCCAGGAAATGTTATGCTTGTTAAGAATGGCTGTGACTTCTGTCATTTCCTAGTTAATTTTATGAATTTTTAGATTAATGTTTTCTGGTATTAAGTATCAGAAAATAGAAAGTAGATCCAATTTTTACAGCTAAGTTTCATGGAATACCAAATGAACAATATGATCTAATGTCTGTTTAACATGATATAATAAATCAAAAGTTTTTAAAACATATACTCCACAAATATATTCCAGAAAATGTATATCTAATAAACTAATGTGTCACAAACTGCTATATTCCCATATGTTACCTGATTATAAAGTTTTCATTGATTTATTGGTTGTTAAATTATAAAATTTCTTTTCATAGATGATACAAAAATGATTCAGTCCCTTTGCTTGTGATTGATTTAAATACGATTTAATTTTGGTGTTCTAAAGAATTCTAAGTTTCTTGGATCATTTTCAAATTAGGAACATGTATTAGATTTCTTCTGCATATGAAATGTATAAAATGCAAATTTGAATCTAAGGGGTAAGCTGCAGTTGTCTGTGTTTCAGATGTCTTCTGTGTTCTTTGCTTATTTCCAGTGCTAATCATGATGTGTTCATACCCTGTCAGAACCCCTCCCTGAAGAATTTCATGCATTGGCCAAGTGTGCCAGGCCAGGGAGGCAGAGAGTCTGAGAAACCAGTTCTGTGCCAGATCAATAATTAGAACTTATCTGACAGTGGCTCCAGATTATGTCTGGCTGGGTCTAAGATAGGCTCTTGCCTGCCTTTCACAACAAAAGGACTGGTAAGAGTGAACATAGTTACATACTTTTGTCCGTTAATTGTACTGAAGGCTTTGTTTCTTAGTTCGTGATCATCCTTATCAAAAAAGAAACTTAAGAGTGTTATAGCACATAGGGTAATAAGCTCAGGCAGCCATAATAAAACTTAGTCTGGGTAGTTTAACCAACAAAAAAGTGCTTGTTCACAATTGTGGGAACTGAAATCCAAGATCAAATTCAAACCAGGAATATAACTGGTTAGGATTCTCTTCTTGTATTGGAGATCATATGGTCTTGCTTCTGTACTCACACAGATGCACAAACACACACACCCACACACATATGCACACATTCACACACACATAATATACACTCATATGTCAGAGACAGAGACAGTACTATCTCTTTTCTATAATGCAGATTTGATTATATTTCACCAATGAATATGGTGTCTGGTCAAATCCATTTACCTACATAACTCTCAAAACTATCTTATATTCAAAAAAGCATGATAAAGGAGAATAAGAGACAAAGAAAAATGTCATAGGATTGATCTGCAACAATTTTCTATATGGTTATATTTCTAAATTGCTGTGTAAAAATGTACAACTGCTTCTTCAAAATCACATTTTACAGGTATTTATTAGAATATCAATGATTGATGGAAAATATCAGTTCCATGTTAAGTCTAAGGCATTTGATATTCAGAAAGACAGTCATATTAAGCTCAAGTACCTATGTTATAGAGTAATAGTATCACTAAGCTTCTCTTATGGAAGGTTAGCAACTTAAGTTTGCAGACCCAAAATTAGATAAAAAGAAGGGCTACAAGGATAGTCAATATGTTGGCCTTAGTCCTTCAAGGTCAGAGAGGACTCAGGACGTAGGAGAACCTGTACTGTAACATCCTGTAACTCAGTGGTGTCCAAATTTTCTGTTCAAGGAGATTATGGGGCCACAGAGGAAAAAGATCAACAATGTATAGTGTGCCTAGGGAGAGTCATCTAGAAAGAAAACATTCTCTCAGGCTTTCATAGAGAGAAAACTAGTCAAGCAATGGCTGTGACTCATCCAGATGCGTGACACTGACAAAAGTTCTACAAAATGTTGTACATGCTTTGAAGGTAAATCCTGGGGATTTAACTGACCTTGTCAGATAAAAAAGTTGCTTGTTTTGTTATATAGGTATTGCTTGAACTTGGCCTTAACCATTCAGCAGAAAAGTTTAACCATGAGGCATATAAACTAAATCCAAATAAGTATGCTGAGCTATAAAAGGCTCAAGTTAATAGCTTCCTACAATGCCTGTTCTGTTGATAACCTATCACTATTATGGAATATTGTACTATGCATACAACTACTTTATCTTCACTCTATTAGAAGAAATATTTACACCAATACTGTTTAGAAGTGTTATCATGTCTGCATCTTGTACTCTGCACAACTAATATGAAGATAATATAATATGCATTGTGTTAATTATTGTGGCTGTCCTACTAATGTGTTTTGAAACTGTCTCGTTATTTCTTATTAAAAGTAATAAAATTATAAAAATATTTATCTTTTATTATAGGTGAGTACTATTTCATTGCTTAAAACATCGCCTCTTTTCTATCCATCTCACATTTGATGGACATTTGCACTCTTTCCCAGATTCTGTTATGACAAATTATACTACTATAAGCATTGGAGTGCGTATGCCACTGTGGCATAATGTTGTCAATTCTTCTGGGAAAATACCCAAAAGGAGAATAGCTGGGTTGAGTGAGATCTCTATTTGTACTTTTTAAGGAGTCTTCACACTGACTTCCATTATGGTGTCACCAGTTTACATTTTCATCAACAGTGAAGAAGTTCCTTTTTCCCCCGTGGCCCCTTCAGCATCTGTTTTTGGTTGACTTCTTGATGATAACCATTGTTTCTGGGGTAAGATGGAATCTCAATGTTTTTTTTTTTAATTTGCATTTCTTGAATGGCCATTGGTATTGAAGTGAAATTATCCTCTCATGATACCTCCACTATCAGGACCTTATTGGAGCTTAATGGTCTCTCACAGGCACCATTTCCAAGTAACATCACAGTGAGAGCTATGGCTTCTAGATATGAGTTTTAAAGACAGTAAAATTTACTCTACATCATCAATCCACTATTATTATGCCCTGAAAACTAACAATCTGACTTGAACTGTCTTTATACCTTCTAATTAGTCTATTTGTTTGTTTGTTTCTTTCTTTCTTTATTTAGTCTTTTTGAGACAGGCTCTTGTTATGCAGTTCAGGCTGGTCTTGAACTCACTTTTGTAGCCCAGGCTGCTCTCGAACTCACACTGATCCTCCTGCCTCAGCTTCCCAAGTGCTGGGATTACAGGGTTGCACCACCATGCCCAGCTACTCTCTTTATTTAAAAAAATAATTCATTTTCAGACTTAAAAAAACTCCACACATTAACTGTGAAAAAGATGAATTCCTAAGTGGATACGTCTATTTTACAGAAAAAAAAAATTGTACTTTGAAATCACGGGCTGAGATAAATAAGGCATTTCATATGGAGGGATTATACACAAAGTGTAAACAGAAGACAGCTTAGTAGGACAGATGGTGAAAGACAACCTAAGGAGAGAGAGTATGGCACTCAGAATATAGGAAAGAAAGAAATCACAGGGCGCCAATGAGACAAGATCCAAAGAAGCTGGATACCAGTACCTGGAAGAGATAAATGGAATCTGAAAGGTAAAATAGGTGCTGGGAAAAGGAAATGAGCTTATTCAGAAGGAAAGTTACTGAGTAGGGGAGAAGGTCAGGAGAAGGACTGCAGGAAAGAGATGCATCAATGTATACATGTAAGCTGGATGGTTTGCACAACTGCACTGTTCATTTCTACTGGTCTATGGAAAGGGGCAGATAATGTTTTCATTTGTTTTTTCTTATGTTTTCAAATGTTTGTACATTTTCTCTTCTTATTTCCTTATACAGTTTATTACTTTTTTCTTTCTTCTTCCAATTTTACATGCATAAATCTGGTAATACGCATAACTTATTGGAAGATGATACTATGTACTACCACAAATACTGTGAAATTCATATTACGTTGTTCAGTGAAATCATGTATCAGTTGTAATTCTTTGTTTTAATTTTAATCTGTACTCTCTTTAAAAAAGGAAAAGAAAGTACAGTACTGCTGTTTTGAAGAAAATATCTTAAATTATAACAAACAAAATATATTGACAAAAGTTTTAAATGTGTTTATTTGTGTTTGCTTTCAGAGTATTGAGAATAGTAGCTAAAAAGAGGCAAAATGAAGTAAATTCAGTGCACGTTTACCAAGACTAAGGGGATGATGCCTAAAATAAAATTTACACTTCTGTGACCCAAGAGACAAGTGAAGCAGAGGATGTGAAGAACAGAGCAACTGAACCTCAGGGGAGGCTCAATTCAGTAGATTTCCCTTCTAGAAGTGGATGGCTGTCACTACCTAAGGAAGGCCAGTGCCTCTGGTGAAATGTCACGCACTGCCTTCCTGTTGTAACTCATCGTGCATTCTTCATTGCGTTCAGCTGTGGCACACTGTTTGTCTAATTAAAATGTAAAGCATAGAGAGACAGATTGACACAACAATTTCAGGAGCAATGAGGTCATTTGAGTGACTCAATCTGACCTCTGAGTTGCTCTGGCCCAAGCTTATGGAAGGGCTGAACGCTTTATGAAAACTAATCATTTTACACATTCTCTTCCACCCAATCTACAGAATTTACTAAGTTGAGCTCCACAGACTTTCGCCAACAGCCTGAAACCTCGAAACCAAAGTGCATTGGGAGAAATCTGGCCACTGGGCATTGGGTAGGCAGCCAGCTACCCTAGATCATTATGTTCTTTTATGTTGCTCATATGCATTTGATTGGAGCTGCTACACCTGGTTTTAGGGTGTCAGCAATAAATGAGTAATGGTTTACTACACAGGAGTTTCTGGGAGCCCCAGACCCCATATCGTATTATTCTCTTTGCAATGCGACCTTTACTTACCACTGTGTTTCTGAATTTCTCAAATAAGAATCTGAAATAAAATACAGACCGTTGAACACTGACACACCATAAGTGATATAAAATGCATATAAAATGACAACGTGATATTCAATAAACTCGCTGCCCTTGGAAAACCTGTTTCACTGCCTTTTTCTAGAATAATCACTCTATTTTTAATGCTACATGGATCGTCTGCTATTTTCAAGCAGAAAGGGGAAAGATACACTTCCTTTTACTACATAAAAAGAATTACAAGGAAAGCTTGTGATATTTGTTTGACCTTACTCCTTTGTAATAGCTTTTTTGGGTCAGAGAGCAGATGAATCCCATCTGCTTTCCTGGCCAAACAGCAATCTATGGTTTGATGCCAACATTAAAGGCCATCAGAGGAATCTACTTCTATTTGTTGTGAAGCCATTTTGAAAAGGTTGTACCATCACCCTTGCCATCTTGTCACACCATGGTAAATGATGCTGCATTTAATCAATAGAAAATAATAGATACATGCCTAGGGAGCCATAAATAAAATTTGTTGCTAGCCAGACTGTATTAGATTGTATGCCGAGCATTTCTTTTTTCACAAAATACTCAATTCAATCCATACTTAGAAAATATCTGAAGATGTACCTCCCTTTGTCTTAATAAACTTAAAGTAAAATTTAAGTCTCTTCGTTTGAATTAATTAATTTTTTAATCTAAAATTTGTTTATATATAATGTCCAGGCATTATATATTTATCACAGGAAATATAAGGGCAAATAACGAAAACTCTTTGCTTTAGGGAAGTTCTAGGAAGTGATAGTTGAAGAGGCAGAAAAGGGTGAACAAAAATTCATCAACAATAATTTGGATCAAAATATAGCACAAGGTGAGACTTATAACTGGAAGAATTAACCTTTCTTAGGAGAGACAAGGAAGTATCTTAAAGAAAGAACAAGCTGTATAGAATGAAGGTTTTCTTCCTGGATAACATTCATGGTGAGGGTGGTAGGAAGGACAGATGGAAGAGACATCTACTCAGAACTGAAAGAGAGGGCAGGCCAGGAGGCTGACAAAAATAATTTTGGGAATGATGATAATTTCAATGTGTTAGAAAATAAAAAAAGTATTTCCCAACAGTAACAGGCTAACAAAGCAGATAGAACAATCTTGTAAATGAATTTGTACACTAATCCAGAGATTAGGAAAACATAAGCCATCTTAATGTTTTAGTAGGTCTCTCTAGATTTTTATTTTTTAGTCATCAGAGTATTCTAAATAGCTAGAAAAGATATTGGTACACGGTGAAAAGTCATTACTTGTGACATAGTTAGTCAACCTAGTTTCATGTCTTTTTGCGTTTATACTCAGCACTCACAGAGGTTGCCACACTGTGCTCCAGTGACAACCCCTATGTTAAGCCCTGTGTGAACAGCACGTCTTGCCACTATGCAGGCCAAGCTGTCAGGGTGCTCAGTGGCTATTCCACACCACCACTAAAATAGAAGCTCCAAGAGAAATGTGTGCCTGTCCTATTCTTCTGTGATTCTTAAGCCTTAAAATAATTTATGAAACATAATCAACATTCATTAATTTATCATTCAGTTAAATTCATGAGAAAAGATTGAACAAAAATTTTGCCCAAATAGAATTTTACAGCTTCCATTTAAATCTTTGAGGCTTTAAGTGCAAAACTACCATTAGCAGAGTGAAATACACGGGAAAAGTCATCTATGAGACGTCAATAAAATAACATTTAAGATCAAGGTAGCATGAAATGAGAGTTTATGATTCATCATGAACCTTCAGCTTTGCATTTGATATTTTTTCTTCCTCATTAACCAAAAGTGAGTGTAAACTAGCCATAGGTAAAGGACATTAGGGAATGTACAATTTATAAAATATCTGTGACTGAGAATCAAAAAAGAGAGACTGCCTGAGCTCCAGCCAGAAGAAACAGGATGAAATATGTACACATTGTATGCTAATCCTTTGATAAACTATTATTCTTGCTAAACATAATTATTGGAAAAACTAAGAGCTGACTTGATTTCTATTCTCAGTAGTAATGAACAAACACAGCTAAACGTGAGGTATGACAAAAGAAATCTTCAGAAGATGAAGAAAGAGTGAGAGAGAGAAAGAGAGAGAGAGAGAGAGACAGAGACAGAGACAGAGAGATAGTCAATAACCATTTGAACCTAACACCTGGCTTGAAAGAGGGGCGCCTTTAGGTCTCCGTTGGTACTTACAAGCAGGATGTGCACTCACAGACATTTACAGTCAAAGAACTAGTGTAGCCCGTGCTGCTAATTTCTGATTCTGCAACTAAGATATGGGCTGGGGGTTTCTGACTTGGAGCTTGTTGCTCTACAGCAACAATGGGTCACAGGAGTTCCTGCCCAATAGCTCACTTACTCAAAGTTGCAAAATTGTTCAGAGCCTGAATGTCAATGAAGCAAACGCCATCTTTTTGTACCATCGCAAAACATCCTTTTAAATTTTAGTACCTCTCTCCCAGGGAAATTTCTTTTATCACCCCAGTAAACAGACGGGGTCCCCAGATGTTCATTCTCTAATCCATGGATTCTGTGAATGTGTTACATTAGATGAAAAAGGAGTATTGCAGATGCTATCATGGTTACAGGGGTTAAAATAAAGATACTTGAGCCTTTTATAGCTCAGCATATTAATATGGCATTACTTTTTGTACCTTGTGGTTATACTTTTCTGCTGATAACCCACCTACTATTATGGATTGTTGGACTATATTGGGTTATTCTGCCAAATTCAAGTACCTACAATCTTTAGACCGGCTTCAAGGGTCAGAAGGACCTTTAAAGACTTTTCCAAATACTGCTTCTCTAACTGCAGTCTCTGGAAAAACGAAATGGAAAAAAAGGATATGTTGGGTGCCATGAAGCTAGGAAACTGATCAAATATTTAAGACCAGTGCCTAAAGCAAACAAGCTACCTTTTCCCTGAGGTGAACATCCCATCTTGTTAAGTTTAGCTATCAGTTGCTAGGCAGCCTAGCTCATACATCACTAACTTCACAAAGTGTAAATAAAAGACTGTTCTGTTGTAAATATATACATACACACACACACACACACACACACACACACACACAAAAGAGTTAGGATAGATAATATACTGCTACTTTCTCTTAGTTCACTGAGAATAAAAGTTTGTACTAATATTGTTTAGACAGGATATTATGTCTGCATCTTGACCTCTGAATACCTACTACAAAGACAATAATATGCAATGCATTAATTACTGTAAACATCCTACTAACCTGACATGAAACTGTTTCATTGTTATTTTATCTGTTTTTCACTTTAAAATGAATAAAATTTAAAAATATGAAATAAAATAAAGGTTCTTTCTTGAATTAGTCTAATTACAATATTTCATTTTGAAAAGCAGAAGTTTCTCCAACTGGGTAGAAAACATGGCAAAAAGCTTAAGTCAGAGCTTGGAAGTACATGAAGAATTCAATGGATATGCTATTGTTTAAAGTCAACATGATGACTGGAAGTGGTTTACAAAGCTCAGCAGTCAAGAAGGAAACTGGAACTTTCACCCTCTGATGTCAGGATATAATTGTTGTTAATGATCTGCATGTGTTTAAGAGTATCTTTCTCTGAGCTAGCTGGATTTTGATCCTTGGAAAACCAAAGCAGTATAATTAATTGCTATTCCAAGACTTTGAAAATGCAAACTGTGGGCACAAATACATGTTGTTTCAGGTTGCTCAGGTTGGGGCACTAGCTGAAGGAACCCGACCTCTGCAATCATGGCCAGAGACCTCTGTCTGTGAATAGCCCCTCCCATACGGCTGCACCTGGAACTCAGCACATTACAGGCCCTACTATGGAAAGCTACTGTACTTTCCCACACTGCTTCCTTGGGCAATCGTCACCACTTGTTTTCTATCCAAGCCCTTCTTGATCTCACCAGGGCACATCAAGGCCTCTCTCTGAGCTCTCCCCATCCTCGACCCTACAAAAACACCATCACCTATAGAGAGCAACTGGTAGGGTGCGTGGTGCGGAACTGTCTCTTTGATTGCTGAGTTTCTTCCATTTCCTCTTTTCCTTCATCCTAACAATAACAAACTCATAAGAATCCTGAAAATAATGAGAACAAATCTCTTTTGCATTAGTAAACAGAAAAATGGTCACTAATTTTGAAAAGAACAACATGCATTTAGCAGACTCGTAGTCTAATTGTATAGTAAAAGAAAACCACATAATGAGTGGTAGACAAAAAGCAGAATGCTATATCTTTCGCTTTTTATTTTAAAGAGAATAAAAATAATAAAAAATGTAAAAAATGATGCAGAATTTCAAAACAAGATGATAGAAGACCAACAATCCTTGTTATATTGCACATTATTATCTTAAAAGTAATTGTTCAGATTACCAGATATAACCATTGTTAATGCCTGATATTTAGAAATGTAGATCTCACAATTTTCTATTCAAGAAGGCCACGGTGAAAGAACAGGGGCTTCATGTTGGGAACTCTCCACTTGTAAGGCTGCGTATTGTGGCTACCTGCTTTGTAAAAGAGAAACACTACTCCTTGGAGATCAGAGTGAGAGAAAGCCGCCCATTCTATTAGCCTTCTTCATGCTGGGTTAGTCCACTCCTGAGGCTGAAGCCTGATTTATTTATTTATATTTTAGGGAAGGGTCTACAAGATGTTCAAGGTCTCACTACTAGATCGGACTTGCAGTGATCTGTGTGTTTACAGCCTCCCAAGAGCTGGGATTACAGGCGCACACCACCAGGCCCAGTCTGAATTGCTGTCTCTGCACACCCCAGGGGCAGGGCTGGCACAGCAGGCCAGCATGGAACCTGATTTTAAAACCAGGCTGCAGTTTCCAAGACTGAGGCATGCGCCACTGAGCCCTACAGTACATATTCTGGGAGGGACTTTAAAGGCAAACCATAGCAGACACAGGACATAAGTAAACTGAGAAAAGTATATTCGAAGTATTTTTAAAAATCAACAACAAACATCTGCTTGCGGGACAATAGAGCAAATATCTTTATTTCTACTCCTCTATGAAAACAAAGCTAAAAAAGCAGAACTGGAATCATGACGCAAACTAAAGACTTTGAAAGGTGGGTGGAGAGAATGTACACCACTGTTTGAGGAGGGATTGACGAAACACTTCTTCTTGTTGTCGGGGGTCCAAGACGATGGCTACTGACCAAGGCAGTAATCCTTCTCCACTGCACTGCAGTCATGTGCTGCAGAATGACTGTGGCCTGAATCCCGACATGGCTGAGTTTCTCACAGTCACCTGTCACTGAGGAAGGAGGTCTCCCACTGCCTCTGAGTGGGCCTAGTGGAGAGTCAGGGCTCATGGGCTGCCCTTTTGTCATGTGGTATAAGGCAGGTGACATATGTGGAGGCCACACAGGCAGCAGGAAGTTCCACCTCATGGAGCGTGAGATCCTCTGCTTTGCCCAGGCAGACAGCAGTCACAGGGTACAAGGATTCTTATTTGTTCCAAGAGTAGGGAGGTACTGACAAGGCTCAAATTGGAAGCTGGATTTTATACCCTTGCCTTAAATTAGTCTCCAGTAAAGCACGCATAACAGAAGATCTCAAAATTCCATAATCTCATAATATCAGGGTTCAAA
>PVKN010025760.1:0-14026 GCA_004027915.1 Capromys pilorides
ACTAACAGTGTACCTCGCAGAAACTTCTAATCCATACAAACTCTGAGGACAGCAACAGCCCCTAGAAGGATATGTATTCTCTTCCCTCAACTGACAGAATATATTGGGTTGCAATTAAAGTTAAATAATATGTATGCTTGGATCAGGCAATGAAAATCAAAATCATTTTTGGTTTGTGCTCCTCTTACAAACCCCACTCTGCCTTCGTGGTCCAGCTTAAAACTTATCTTTACTCTCAGTTCTACCTTGAATAATGTAACATAAATTCTCTATGTTCATATCTTCCAGTATTAATTATTTTCATTGCTTAATTTTACTGGCTCATTAAGTTATGTCTTCCTAAACCCTCAGAGAGCTTAGCCTTCTCATTGGCAGAAGACTTTTAAAGAGCTAAGATCGCTCTTGTAATTTCTCTGTATCCCCCATAGTACACGGTATCCACAGAATCTTTCCCAGAATTGATTCTAGGGACAAATGATATATCAGGGAGTGAGGCAGAGAAGGACTGTGGTCTTGTTGATCTTAAATTATGATCAGAGAGACAGAAACAAGAGAATAAAAATAGATGTCATACTGATGAACATGATTATTTCTACTACTCCAGTTGCTCCCTAACCTAGTGGACTGATGTCACCCTAAAGGCATCATAAGTCAGAAATAACATTAACAAAAACTGCACAGAATATCTGTGATGTAGGAGGACCATAACCTGGCAGCACAGTGCACTGTACAGTGCTGGATGTTCTACTCTCGTGATCACATGGCAGTCTGGATGCTCAGGCTCCTGCTGCCACTAAGCACTCTAGTGAGGACTGGGCCACATATAACAAGCCCACAAAAAGATACACATTCAAAATTCAATGTACAATTTTTAACAATTTTACATTATCTCTTTCACAGTATCATGAGGTTGAAAAACTATATTGTAAGATAGTTTATACATATAGATGCACATATACCTATGTATATATTATCAAATAATGCTAAGGACAATGATCAACTAAACGGTAAAGGCAGATCCGGTAGGCACTGACTGAATTGGAGTCACACTACTTTCAATGTAGCAGAGAAAGTCCAAGGATTTGGTATGGATGATGACTAACCAGCATGTGACAGTTTGGGGCTAAGGGAAACACGAAAGATTCACTTTCTGAAGATGGGATGTAGGAGTTCAGTTAATGCAGGAGGGAAGCAAACAAGTAGCTATGTCAAGAAATGAAAAGAGTGCAAAGCACTGGGTCTCAGACAGATGCAGAGCAGAGATGGAGTTTGGTCCTCATCAAAGTATAATCAGAAACCATTAGAAGACACTGCAGGCCACTGCGTTTTGCATTTCATTGATTGTATGGTTGTGTACACTGAGTCTCAGAAAGGGAAGTTTAAGCACCTTAAACTTACCCAAAATTAAGTTTTAATTTTGAGTTGAATATTCATCACAAAGCCTCTAATGACTGTGGAAACACTATAGCAAAAGAATGGAATGGGCTTCACAACACTCTCTAGAATTATCCCTTGACATAGATCTTATCTGTCAATATTATCTACTTCTTTCGTTTGTTTGTTTTCATGGCAACAGCACTCCCCATGACATCTGACAGCAGTGGAGGCCTCAGGGAGACAGCATTGTTGATGTCCAGGTCCAGAGGCCAGCCTTTAGCTCATACTTCTGGGAGGAGAGTTTTCAGAATTTCATAAATACGTCTTTCATGTAAACAACATCCACTGCTTTGCATGAGAAAATGGAAACAAAATTCTGCTGCAAAGTTTTGGCAATCCTATATGCTTCAGAGCTTCAAGTTCTTTAAAGAGAGAGTTGAGAGCTTGGGATATAGCTCAGTGGCACAAGTGCCTGTCTGGCAAGCATGGGGTCCTGAGTTTGATTCCTTGATTAAGTAAATAGCTGGTTAATCAGAGGAAGGGAATGTGAGGCTTAACATACTTTTAAAGGAAAACCTTGTGAACACAAGCACCTATATTGCAAATGAAGTAAGTGAAGCTGTGTGCACAGAACTAGCGTTCACTGAATATTTCACATGCAAAATGGTAATGAATTACCTCCATTTTTGCTTTAATAATTATTTCAAATTGCAGGTTAGCATGGGATAATGATAAGTGAAAAAAGTTAAAATATTAATAATGAAGTAAATCTATACAAGAAATATTTGTAACAAGGCTAAGGAGAAAACTCTGCTGTCTGGCAAATGCAAGGTCCCGAGTTCAATCCCTAGTACTGCATGCCATGCCAACCCCTTGAACTAAGCTCCAAAACCAGGTATAGTAGCACATACTTGTAATCCCAGCTCTGGGGAGGCAGAGACAGGAGGATTGCAGTGAGTCTGAACTGTGTAGTGAGACCTCATATCAAATACATACATACATACATACATACATACATACATAAATATTTAAAAAGAAGTAATTGTAACAATAGCATTTATGGCACTCGTGACAAGAAGCATCATGGTATACATCATAGCACACAAACTTGGTTTTTTCCATAAATCTGGTTACAAACTGAGTTGCATAAGAGATAGATCAAATCAGTAATTAGATTCAGTGTTGACCTTATGAGCTTTGTCCAGTTTGGTTTGTAACTAGAACTTCAGAGAGAACTGAGTTTATGAATCCAGGTACCACTATATTTGTTCATATAATTTACATAAAACCTTTAGAGTGCTGCCATTAATCAAATTGTTTTAATTGATGAAGAAAATGAGGTTCAAAGAAACGAAGCAACTTACTGACAGACACAGTGCTGATCAGCTTAGGAAACAGATTTTTAACTTCTCATTCTTAATTTTCACACTGCCACCTTTTGAAAAATCCTGGCAGAAGCAGGCAGTAATTTGGAACAAATGTATTACCTCTTATGCAGAGCTACATTACTGTAGGCAAATACCTGAGATTAAAAAGAAATAGATAAAGAGGAAAAGTTTGCTTGGGCTCAGGACTCCAGAGGTTTCAGTCCATGGCTAGCTGGCCTTGTTGCTTTTTGGTCTTGGGTGAGTTAGTACTTGATGGTGGGAGAGACTTCAGGGCAAACCTTTTTCCATTATGGTGAGCAGAAAGCAAAAAGAAGCAAAGGAAGTATCAAGATCTCACAATCTTCATCAAGTGGACCTCCAAGTACCAAACTTTCTTTCACAATACTTCTCAAAGTTCTATGGCATTGCAGTAGGGCCACAGGATGGAGACCAAGCCCTTAACAATGAATCTTTTGAAGACATTCAAGATCTAAAATATCCCACCAACAAATGTCTGCCAATGTCACTACTTCTGCCTGGTGCTTGAATGGGGCTACCATTCTATTTAACTCTACAAAAGCATCTATTCGTGCATCAAACGTATTATTTGAGTATATCATGTCCAAGATAATGAAACGAACACCATGAACAGACCTGAGTTCCTGACTGTTTGACTTTATCTGGAGAAGAAGAGCATTGAGGATGCTGGGGAACAAAGCACAGGTTAACATATAATGCACTTAGGAAAGTACTTGTAAGAAAACAAAGGGGCAGGAAATAGCAAGTGACACAGTGGGGTATGGAATGCGCTTTCAGTGCATGAAACCTGGAGATCTCCTTCTGGCCATATTTTCCTGGAATGTACAAGTCTGCTAATTCTAATGAGATATTTCACATTATAAGCAACTGCTTCACTTCATCCATAGATTCTTTATGGAGTGTATGTGTGTGTGTGTGTGTGTTAGTTAAGCTTCTTTTCACTTTTGCATAGCAGTCCACTTATGGAAAACCATCTTCCTACAAGGCTTTAGCAAAAACAACACGTGGTATGTTGAGCACATTTATGGTGAATGTTTGTCACATCTGCATAGGTACTGTAATTATTCCAAGTGAAACACAGTCCACACTCATTCCTTTGAATTTATAAGCAAAAGTATGTTGATATAACTTAAAAAGTATATATTAGTTTGACTGAAAAAGAATCCCAATACATTTACTATAAAGAATCAAAGTCAGGGCCCACCAGATAGCTCAGTGGACTAAAGTGCCTGCAAAACTCAGGTATTCAGCGGCAAAACTCAGTGGCCGGGGTTCAATCTGGCCCATCCCCAGGGATGTGCTGAGACAGCGATTATAACTGGACATGGCTGCTGTAATCCCAGCATGTGGGAGGCTGGAAACAGGAGAATCACTATGAGTCCAATCTTTGTAGTGAAACCCTGTAAACCCTGTACTAAATACATAAAAAAAAAATAACAACAAAAAGATCAAAGTCAGTTTGCAATTTATTAAAGGTATCTATTTTAGAAGCTACAGTAATTGACTATGGTCTTTTTATTAAGAGCAGAATATTTATTGAGAGAAACAAAGCTTCTGTCTAAGAGAGGGACGGAAGGGGGACCCAAGTGGGTTGCTCCCTATAGCCTAATTCTTGATTGGTAAATTCTTCATGAAAATTGATGTCAATCTAAGCTTTCCAAATTGATATTATAAATAAAACACTTAACCGATACCATATGCAGTCAATGCTTTTCTATGGGTATAATCATTGTGGTACAGATCCTGTATTTTATTGATTCCTGGTTACGCATGGTAGATTTTTCTCCTTCTCCCAGGAAAGCCATGTCTCCTCAGACACCCCAAAGAAAATGTGCATGAGCATTGCCAATCAAGTTAGGGTTTCCGTGACACTCCTGACGCTCAGCGCCAGGGTTGGACGGTGCTGTTAGCACACCGCTTCCTAGAGTCACTCACTATGAAAAGCTGGGGGCCGCACTTAAAAGCTAGACTGTCAGAGTGCTCGGTGTTCTAGACATTCTGGCTCCAGCTCCATCTACAAAACTCTCAATACCACTTGATAAAAGCATGGAAAACGCATATCCTGTCCTTATCCCTGCAGAATATCATCAAATGTTTTACAAAACGGCACAGGATGGACAACTGGAACAAAGCAAGGAGTCAGTATTCTGCAGTATAGTCGCATAGCTCGGTTTTCAACAAAAGTGGTTTACTTGAATGCAGAGAATACCGGCTCCTCTGCTAAGAGGGCATACACGTGTATTGATTCATTTGAAGCAGAGAAGGAACGCACCTACCAAACAACGCTTGAAAGCACTGCGGAGGTCCACTGACGAGCTCTTGTTCTTACACTTAATATTTCAGAGATTGTGCATTAACTTGGAGCGGCTCAAGACACAGGGAAAATATATTAAAAGGCCCATTGGGAAGTTAAAAGCCCAACAGAAAGAAGAAAGTTCAGTATCTACTTTTTACTATATTCAGACCTAATGTGGAATAAATTTTTACACTAGCTGTAAAACTGCAGAATAATCAAAAAGCAGCCCAGTGGCTAAGGAGAACTCGATGAAGGCCCGAGACCTCTCTGCAGGGATGGGCGATGTGAAAGGGGTGAGATGAAAACCAGTGCCAATGAATTTCTCAGCGATCAAACTCTATTCTGAGTGCTGAGCAGCCCTGAGTCTTAGGGGCACTTGGCAAATGTCAAGAGAAAAGGCTTTTGTTCAAGTCTACCCACACTCGCTCCTGCCTCTCTGTCAGGCACGCAAGCCCAGAGCCAGTGCTCCCTGTGCAGTTGCCAGCTTGGCTATAACACTCAAGCAAGTGACGAACACTTAAGGAGAATTGTTTTATGCTCCTTCTCTCTCTGTCAAAATTACCTTAAGGATGAGCTTTGAGAGAATGGCCGCAGAATACAATGGACTGTATCCTCTGTCGCTTACCATGAGAACAGCGAAGTGGTCTTCTCATTTTCATTCTGTCTCGGGCACTGTATAACTATCTCTTTCCCCTTTCTATTAGCTTTGGATGGCTACTGTCTGTCCTTCAGCTCTGTTGCTTTTTAAGTGAGGTTGCAGCTACGTTTGTCTGGGCTTTAGTAACGGTTAAGGAGAATCTGTCACAAAAGCTTGAGGATGCTTTCAGTTCCAGGTAATGGCTGTGCTTCCAGACTAGACAGAAGGACTTCACCGACCACATGCTGACCCTGTCGCATGGTCCGTTGAGCACCTAAAATCGAAACTTGCGAGGAGTCAGTTTATCTGCAAATGGAAACTTCATTTTGCACCATGTATTTAAATTCCTTATTTAAAAAAATCACTTAATTCTTGATTTTTGAGGAAGCGAAAATTATTCATATTTTCAGAGTAATGAAAAATACAAAGAAAAACAAAAATATGTTTGTCTATATGTTTGACCATTTTGCTTCACTTTGAAGCATCCATGTCTTTCTTTAAACAGAATCAGGATCATTTTCTGAATTTGTAAATTATATATATTATATATGTTTCTTGCATACAGTACAGTTTGAAACTTATTCAGTATGTAAAGACCAAATTAAGGTAACTATCAAACTCATTATCTAAGACCTTTATGATATTTTTGTGCTCTCTTCAAGCTATTTTGAAAATATACAATACATAACTGTTAAGTGCAGTCAGCCTGCTATAAAAGCATTCTGGAAAATCCAAAAGAGGCTTCACAGGTTTATTTGTGGTGCTTCTTGAAACTGTCCCAAGTCCCTACCAGCGATGCCATGCAGATCTCTCTTTCCAAAGCTCTCCACCAGCTGCAGGATGCTTCTGTGCTCTGTGGCACCCAGCTTATCCCTGCTTGCTTTGTCAGTTTTTTGCATCCATACCTGTGACTGTAGGCTTTCGTTGGTTGCCTCTACCTATTCTGTTAAGTATCATGAGCTTAGAGGTTTCTGACTAAAATTCAGGAATAAATTCAATGATGGATTGTAAATGCTGGGATCCACAGTGATCATTCTGTCCAGCAGCTCTTCAGCAGCATGGCAGTGGCACCAAGAGACATAGGGCAGGCGTGGTTCTCTCTTTGCTCTCAGTCAGCAGGTTTGTCCTTCACTCAGACTCTTGCTCACTCATCCCATGAGCGTTTTCTGAAAACCTACTATGTGCACAAATAAACCCCAGCAAACACAATCTCTTTGTTCTTACAGATGAGTGGATGGCACTGGCAAGTCAAAGGAAGGCCAGAACAGAAGAGATAGCCCTGGAATTATAGATAAGTGAGAGGATGATCGGTTCAAGTGTTGATTCTACTTAGCTACCTCTGTATTATTCCTTTTTTCCAAGTATTTAAAGTTCATGTATCTGAGAGGAAAGAAGTGATCTTTGAAGAGACTGGGATCCACCCAAAAAAGAGTAAGCAGGTACTCTTAGATTATATTGGCTAGTCTTTGTCATTTCTACCTTCTTAAGAGTCTAATGCAGTGGTGGTGAACCTAGGGCATGTGTGCCACAGCGAGCATACAGGGTCCTTTCTGTTGGCACATGACTCAAGTTATCAGACCACGCCACCACAGGATCACCTAACAGCCTAGCATCATTCAGGTCTAGTTGCAGTACTAGCACTTCGCAATAAACAAATGAGATTTGTATCATCTAGACAGACAGACAGATAGAGATAGAGATAGAGATATTTAATCCAATTTTATTATTATATTTTATATATGCAAAATGACCACATTCATCACAGAGAATTTAAAGTCGTACAGGACATATCATGACCTTTCTCATTTTGCTACTCAACATTCAACACCCTCCCATTTGCAAAAACTTTTTTACCATTCTTTTTTTTTTCTTTTCTTTCCTCTCCTTTTACTTTTCCCTTTCTTTCTTCCCTACCTCTTTCACTTTCCCATCTGAACAATTCCATTCAGTTTCTAAAAGACTTGCCATCACCAGCCTAATCTAAACCTCCTCTGTCACAGTCGCTTTTTCCTTCTGTTCCACCCCAGCATCTGAGACCACTGGCATGGCCCCTCTCCTACCAGCTCACTATCACCCTCATGATGCCTGCTGCATGTGTTTAGGGTTGGGATAAAAATGCCCCCAAAGATCTATTCATGAAAGTTTAATTGTCAGGCAATGGGCTTTGAGGAAATAACAGGACTATGAGGACTTGTATTTCTTCAAGTGGATCGATCCACTCATGGAGTCATCACCTGATGGCATTACTGAGAAGCAATGACATTTATAGAAAGCAAGGCCTAGTTGGTGGAGTCCCTAGAAAGATGCTGCTGGGACCATGTTTTGTCCTGGTTGCCTTTCCTGCTGGTTTTTCACTATCTGTCTGCATTGTGGCTGCCATGTGGTTAGCAGAAAGCCTCACTGTCATGATATTCTGCCCTATCCTGGGCCACAGCAATGAGGCCAAATGACCATGCATCAAAACCATTAAACCCATGAGTCTTTCCCCTTCAAATTGGCATTCTTGGAGATTTTTCCATTGTTACAAAAAGCTGATTGACAAACCCATGAGTTCATAAACATAACTCGCAAAGTGTTGTGACCTCTTCTCAGCCCAGACCATGCCTAGCACCTCGACACTTAGCAATAGGTAGAGGTGTCTCTGTGTTTTGTTTTAGCACATCACTGGAGAAGTAGAAACACTACAATAAGCAGAGGCTAGAAACTGAGCTAGAGAATTCATGTGATAGCAGTGCCATGACTACAGGGCACCTACCATGGAACTGTTTCATGTGTATTTAAAAATAGAATGCCACAGTAGAGTACTTGAAGTAAGAGGATATATTAATTTACATTATAGGAAACACGTAGAGATGTGGAGGTCATTTTCCATTTACTGGTGTTGAAAGCTGGTCATCTCTGAGCATCACATTTTAATTAGAATATCAGTAAAGTAAAACCTAAGCATAGGAGATGGTGATTACTAGGTCTACAAAAACTTGCCATATGAAAAAAATTGTTTACAGAGGAAAACGTGGAACTTAGGTGAAATGTAATGCCAAAAGTTGGAAGTCTAAATAATGGCAAGAAAGATGTCTGGCATAGTTCAAAGATAAATATCAACACCTTGTAAGAACAAAATTTTATGCCAGTCAGAGGAAACAATCATGGTTATAGGAGCCATCTAAAGGTATGCTGGATTACGTGCTCAAGAAGAGATATTTTAGAAGTTGGAGCTCCTTAGGAATGGAGCTAGTTCTAAACATGTGTTTTTATTTTCTAAGGAAAGAATAAACAGGGCTGATACAGACGGGTCAGCTTTCCAAAATAACAATTGTACTCTGACTTGATGCAAGCCCAGAACACTCAAATCAGAAGGGAGAGTGAGACGGACAGGCAGAGACAGAAATAGACAGGGACAGATGGACAGAGATAGAGAGAGAGCAATCAAGGCCAGCGGTCCTTTACAGCAGCAGGATAGTTGTCTCCTTGTCCCCAGTAACTGCGTGACTTCACTGTTGGGTGTTACTGATGATGATGCTCCAGAGTTTATGAAGCTTGTAACAAACAAAGCAAAAAGAAACATCAAGAAGTATAAATGGAAAATCATCAAGGAGATGTGGCCTATCACCATTAAAACCACATGAAAAGGGCCAGTGAGATAGCTCAGTGGACTAAACACCTGCTTTGGCAAGCACAAAGACAAGGGTTTGATCCTCAGTTCCACATGCCAGGCCTCTGGAGAATGCTGAGCCAGTGACCAAGTCCAGGTCTGGTGGTGCACTCCTGTAATCCCTACATTGGGGAGGCTGAAAAGAGGGGGGTCACTCTGAGTTCGAGGTGTGTAGTTAGACCCTGTACCAAATACATAGAAAAAGAGAGAGAGAAAAAAAAGAAAGAAAGAAAGAAACTGTATGAAAAATCACTGAACATCAACATTATGAGAGCAATCTCTATTCCCTGGTTTCATCTGTGAGTCACAGGAAAAATGTGAGCTCAAACAATTAGATAACCAGCTTGAAGTCACTCTGTCAGCAAGTCCAGTGTCTACACTGCAAGCATAGCCTTTGCACTTTTCTAAGCTATGTGCTATTTTCATCTCATGATGACCTGACAGACAGTAGGGACCCACCTGACTGTCCTGTTCTAGGAGGGAAACTTTGAAATTCTAAGAACATAGCACTGTGCTGGATATAAGGAAAATACTGGTGATTTTTTCAGACGACTGAGAGAGGACAACTAGAGACACACGTGTAGCTATGATCTGCTAGCCACAGGCTTAACCTCTCCAACCGGCTGGACACAGACAGATGAGAGAACAAGGATCTCTCTGCACTGAAGGCTAAGGACCACTTCCTCCAACTAGACCATGTGTCAGTATCTGATGTGGCATATTTACCAGCAGCTTCTTATTAAATCTAAAACAAAATAAAAAGCTAAAAGCTTTAGCAATATTACTATTTCCATTTACTGATAATTTATTATTTGTGTCATCCTAAATGTTTTTCAGGTTTGTGTTTTGCTTTATTTTTTTTCTATACCAGGGATTGAGCCTAGAACCTTACACTTACAAGGTAAGAGCTTATACCACTGAGCTACTTCCCTACCCCTCACTCTGTTTTAATCTTCACAAATTTTTCTCATTACCTAAAGCACTTTCTGTATATGGTTAAAAATTCAGAAAATAAATGGTCCATTTTGACAACTTTTTCATTTTCTCTTTCTCAGAAGAAGATAAATGATATGTGATATATGACAATTTCTAAATCTTTTTACATCATGCATCATATTCATGGATAGCTTTATTAAAGCCTCAGGGGGTAAATGAAGATGCAGAGATTTTAAATTTGAGAATCACATACCAAAGCAGTAAAGCAACATTGGAAGATGTTAAACATCGAGAAGGTACAAACTGAAACTAGAATGACCTTTCAAGACACATTTAACCCAACAGCCTTTCTGAAACCCAAAGGCAACACCAAGAGCTGCAGAGAAAGCAAAACAGTTGTGACCCTCACAGGTGGCTCATGGGAGTGGAAGATGGTGCAGGCATGCAGAAAATCAGACGAGAAGCTTCCTATAAAACTGAACTCGAAAACATACTATTGCTTGGCAATTATACTCTTGAGAATTTAATCACAGAGAAATGGAAATTTATGTTCATGCCCAAAACACAGTACTCTAATACTTATTGCAGCCTTTTTGACATTAGCCTTAGAATGAAGGTGACCAAAATGTTATTTGTGGAAGTGGAATGAAACGAATGGTAGTGTGATGGTACAGAGTACTACTTAGCTATGAAAAAGAACAATGTATAGAAATATAAAACTAGTAGGTGGATCTCACAATAATTGCCCTGGGAGAACAAAGCTATTCTGAAAAGTTTACATATTATATGATTCCATTTGTATAACATTCTTTATTTTATTTATTTATTTATTTATTTGGTATAAGGTTTTGCTGCACAGCTTGGAATCATAGTGATTCTCCTGTCTCTGCCTCCACCATGCTAGGATTACAGGCATGAGCCATCATGCCCAGGTTCAATGGCTGGCACAGCATGCAGGGCGGTGAGGCATGCAGTACCAGGGATCAAACCTGTGTCCTTGAACTTGCCAGGTAGGTGCTTACATTGCCAAACCATCTCCCCAGCCCCTGTAAAACATTCTTGAAACCATAAAATTATAAGATGGAGGAGATTTGTGTTTCAAAGGAGTGAGGTCTATCTAGGAAATGGTGAGGACACAAGAAATCCTTATGAAATGATGATATTCTTAACTCTGGTGTTGGGCGCACAGGTCTTGCCATACAGTGAAGTTTCAGAAGTGAGAACACAAGTACAGAACGAATACATGAAACACAGATGTACACAGGGAATATAGGAAACACAGATGTACATACAAGTGAAAATGAAATCTAAGTCAGATTGATAGCTTATATCCATATCAGTTTCCTCCTGTTGTTATGGTCCTCAAACTTTGCAAGATGCCACTGCTGAGAGGAAACAGGTAAACAATATCTGGAAACAGGCTACACAATATCCCTGGGTGTACTTTCCTGAAGGTACATGTGCATCTACAATGATCTTAAAATTAAAAATCAGTTGAAAATAAAAATCATCAATGTGGCAACCTGTGCTCCACTTGCCTGGTTCTTATAATAGGCTGATCTTTTTCATTCCATTGTTATGAGTATGACTACAGGAAAATGATAAATGGCCATCATAATTAAATGAGATGCTCTTGATAATGCCCTTAGCTCCATGATTTGTGCATTACACATCATATATGTTCAATAGGTGTGAATTATTATTAAGGGAGGTAAACTAATTCACAAGAGGATGTTATGTCTGAAAACTGGATGGGGTCATTTTTTTTCAGTTCCAAACTGAGTGAGTGAACACATGACCATGCTTGCTTACATTCAAATTACAAACTATTCATTATTTAAACTTTATTATTTTAGTTATGGTGGCAGATGGAGGGAGATAGAGGCACAGAAGCCCATGGCCACCTGCTACCTGAAAACAGTACTGAGAACATTATCTCAGTTTCTTTTCCTCTTTCTACTCCTGAAGATTTTCACTCAACTTTTTTTTTTTTTTCAATTTTGTAAACAGAAAAGGCAGGAGTGAATGCATAGTCAAGAGGAAAGCCCTTCCTTTAAGTGTTTGACTTCTGGGGTGCATTTGTAAAGAAATCTACATCTGCTTAGACATTTCCCTGGCCAAGCAGAGCAAGGCTCTGGGAGACAGCGGCCTGTTCCGTGTTCTCTTCAGTGTTCCTGGGTCGGCACCATGGACTCCATCATTCCACAACCAGATGCGTCCCACTTTTGCCTGTGCAGTTTTTGAAAGCACAAAATCAGTTTTATTTATCTTGAAATGTCCCTTTTCCCAAGAAGAATGAGGGAGGATGTAGAATAGAGGAATTTTAATGAAGCAGCAGGAAAGCCAGACACAAGGTGCAAGCTTGCTATTGTGGTCAAGTCTCTGCTGCACATGCCCAAAGAAAGCCCTCTCCAGCTTGCCAAGTCTGCTTTCTTTCTGGGCAGATTGACTGCAGACAGTGCAGCAAACGTTGACACCAAGAGGGATGTGCCTTTGCTGTCTCCTGCTTTCCAGGCCAACATGGTCCCCAATGCTTGGGAGCCATGGAATTGTGCCATCCTGAAATAAAAAGCACCAGGTAGTGGTGATGTATTTATCAATCCAATTCCTAAATGAGTTCTATGGAAAGATAGAGATGAAATGAAGGAGGCTGTCACCTTTAGAAATTGCATTCTTCATTATGCTGCTGTGGAGTACGTTCTGGAAAGCAATAGAAAAAAAGGGCTCTGAATTGACTAAGAAAAGGAAAATTACTTTGGTAATTGGCCATGCAAAAGGTGGGGTATAGTGTATGCAAAGCACAGCTGTAATTCCATCTTTGACCTTTTTTCACTCAGCACCCTCCTGATGAGCATGGATGGCCCTGTGCTGGGTACTGTCCTGGGTGCTGAAATTCATATCCTCATTCTAGTGCCCAAGGAATCAAAACAAAGCTTTTGGGAGCTCAAGGGAGGATAGTCACAAAGGTCAGTGAATGCTTGTGCTAGACAGACAAGGGGAGACACTTAAATCTTTGTGAATCATAGAGGACTTCTATGCAGGTGACAAAGGTCTTCTTGACTAAGACCTGAAGACTGAAAAGGAGGAAAAACATTTGGGGAGAAGACAGGGTGAAAAAGAGGGGAGGAAATGAAAAAACTGTCAAACACAACAAAAAGTGAGGTGGCCAGAGCAGTGATTCTCAGCACAAGGCCATTTTGCATTTTGTCCCAAAGATATGTAATAATTTGTTGGAATATTTTTCATTGTCCGCAGAAGGGTGAACAGTATGCATTAGATACTGCTAACATTTGCTGTAACCCATAGGACAGCTTCAGCACAAAAACTGTACTCCACAAAAGTTAACACTTAAAACTGAATAAAACTGAGACTGTAAAATGTTGACCTGGGATCAAGACCGCAGGCCAGCGCTATTCTCAGAACTTTAACCACTAGTGTTATAGATTTATCTTGGATTCTCCTAGAAGGTTAGTGGCATCAGGGTATGTTGATGACCAGTGGCAATTCCAGCACTCCTGGGAGACCAGGGCAAGAATATTTCAAGTTTGAGCCTCACCTGGTAAAATCTCATTTCAAAAATAAGATGTGAAAAACATTCCAGATATAGCTTAAGAATGAAGGGCACTCTTAACCCCAGTTCAGTCCCAGTCTAGGGACACAATCCATGTTAAAGGGGATGCTCTATGTGCCATTGCTGAATACTAGGGTATTATTTTTGCAGG
>PVKN010025761.1:0-14025 GCA_004027915.1 Capromys pilorides
AAGCTTTGATGGGACTTCAGGGAGAAAGTGCTGAGCGCTGCACACAGCTGGTCCTGAGCCAGACCCAGGGGACCCTGTGACTTCTAAAGGCAAAGAGGAGAATTTTGCCTCCAGCCGAAATAACAGGACCCAGATTTATCATTCTACCTGCCATAACGACTAATCTCAGATGTTATGATACCCAGGACTGAGTCTCCGAGAAAAGGGAGAATAAGTTTGAGAATGTGGCTTCCAGTAGAGCCCTCACTTAACAAGCACAGGCCCTGGTCCAATCTGTAGAAACACACAAAAAAAATTAAGCTTCAAGTGAGTGCATGGACTGCACCGGCTCCCTGTCCTCTGGCGCTTCCGGGCCACAGCTGGTGAACCCAGCCAGGGCCAGCTCTTGCTCATCTGAGCACACAGAAATGAGTGGGCCAGGCCAAAGTGCAGCTAGCCAGGGAGAAAGACAGAAAACATGAAACTAAACATAAGCAGGCCTGCAGCTTAAAAAACGTTGACAGGAGTAAGATGGTCTTCACTTCCTGGAAGTGAAGAATGAGCAGGATGCAATGAACAGGATGTGGATGAAATAATAAAAAAGGAAAGATCAAGGGACTTAAAACCTCAGCCGTGGAGACTACCCCCAGTGACACCCACGCGGGGAAAGTGAGATGACTCATTATTATTCAGGTGATGTTTCTCACAACATTGATCAACAAGTCACAAGACACTCTAGGTGTCATTTATGGGAAGTGCCGCATGGGTAGCAGTGCACAGACTATAAGGCCTACTGGAACCTTCTGGAATCAAGACTGTGATGCTGGTATAAGCACAGAGAATGGATTGTTAGAACGGAGAAGCCCAGAGTGGACGGGCTGTTTTTTATTAATTCATTTCCTGCCAAGGTGCCTAGGCAGTTCAGTGGCGTGCAAGAAACGGCCTTTTGCATAAATGGTGCTGGCTTTTACCCTGAAGCAGTCAGGGTGGCTTCCTGACAGACTCAAGTCCTTGCGCATTTCAGACTGCAGAGGTCAGGAGAATTCCTTCCTCGCCATGTTTATCCGCCTTTCTGCTGCTGTCTGCCCTGCGGTCCACTTAGCTGAAGGAGCTCATGTTCATAAACAGACAGAAGAAGAAGAGAAGCCTTCAGAAGGCCGAGCATCCCTCGCCCCTGTCCCCGCGGGACTGTTGCTGCTCCCCTCTGCCCCCTTCCTGCTCCACTGACAAAAGGAACTGATGTGCTCAGTCAGCCAGGGTCCGGGCAGAGCCGATCCGTGTCTCCTTTCATTCTCCCCCACCTCACTCCCTGAACAAGTTCTTACACCTCACTGTGAACATCCCGCATGGCCTCTTGGAGTGCTGCTTCCCCAACCATGACAGCTAACACCCCAGCCGTGCCTAGAAGTTTCTACCAGACGTAGCTGCTGACCTCTGAGGCCTCGGCTCCTGCTGCCTTGGTCTCTGTTCCCTTCCATTTCCCAGGCCTCAGGCTCAGCTCCTCTGAGAGCCCAACTGGGGCTGCGTGGTTGCATGGGGCTGTCGCGTGAGTGTGAGATGCAAGATGTGGTTTGATGTTAAATCCAGGCAAGCTGGGCTACTGGCACTTCTTGAACTGTGCAGCTTGGTATGTGTTGTCTTTGGCCCCTATGCTGTGCACACAGACAGCCAAGCACAATGCCCAGGAAGCAGAGGAGTGAGAGTCCTCAGAGATTCGGACACAGCCAGCAGCATGGAGCACCCACCACACTCATGCACGTACCCTAGAATATGTGCCCCTGCCCTTCTAGACATGAAAACAAAGCCAAAGAAAATTCTAAAAGGAAAAAAAAAAAAAAAAAAAGAAGAAGAAGAAGTTCCTAAAGGCACAGAGCTACACAAGTTCTAAGCAAAATCCCAATCTCCAAAACTAGGAACAATAGTATAAAACATAATCTAGCCTGTTCCAAGGCTTTGGCAGAATACGCACAGGCATGACGTAGGACGTGCGCAGGCATGCGATACCTACTTCTTAAACCGAAGCGACCCTTTTCACACAGCGTGCTTACCTGACCTCTGGGAGACGAGACGGCCCGCGGGTGCAGCCGCTCAGCAGAACCCAGGAGAATGAGTGAGACTCGTGCGCCTCCGGGCACCGCTGAGCCCAAGCTCGGAACATGGACTTTGCACCAAGCTGGCAACGTTTTCAGGCTTTCAGCTTTTCCCTTTCTTTCATGGTCTCCCACTGAAGGCGCTGGCTGCGCAGCCTAGAGGGCTGGTGCGTGTTCTCAGAGCTAACCTTTCCCAAAAATCACAGTACACTTCCTCCTCACAGGTGCTGCCTAAATCAGCCGGTAAAGAACCGGTAGAAAGGTCAGGTCGCGCACCCCATGCCTTATTGTTCCACCTGCTTTCTACTCAGCCACGGTGGGAGCGATATGGATGAGATCTGATGGCAGGATTCGGTCTCTGATCACTTTTGTCACACACGCAAGGGAGGGAATGACTTACATTGAGCAGGAGAATCTATGCTGTGCGCCTCTGTGGAGGGTAAGCTGCGCCTTCACCCCGCCCACTGTGAGCCACGCTTGTACTCGCTGGTTGCTACAATGCGCTCTTGGTCCTGTACAAAGGGCTTATTTCCTTCTATTGGTGCTCATTTCTTCCGTAACTGTACCTTCCTTGGCCCAAATCTTTACATAAGACTTATTTTGAGCCAAGATCTAAATTGCTTCAAATTTCTTTGTTCTGACACCTCCACCCGCCCCACTCCCCACCCCTACACCCCCTATCAGCATAATTCTTGCTAAACACACCCAGAGTAAGCAAGCCGCAGACTGAATTTCATGCTGCGTTCAAATTTTCTGAACCAGATATTTTTAGTCCATGTTATGGATTCCACCTAGATGTGCCCCAGAGTGTCATGTGGTCCCAGTGAGGCTTTCTGAGAGTGTCCCGTGTGTGTGAGGCTGGGATCAGGACGTGATTGATTTTGTTTCCTGGTGCACTGCAGAGGCTAAGGCCGCCCCACCCGGTGTCCGCCTAGGCAGGGCTATTTTTAGAAAGGCTGCCCAACCTGGAAATCAGGGGCAGGCAGAGCCGCTGCGTGCTGCTTGTTTTTTTTTTTTTTTTTTTTTTTTTTTGTGGAACCAGGGATTGGACTCAGGTCCTTATGTTTGCCAGGCAAGCACTTATGCTACTGAGCTATCTCCCCAGCCCCTGCATGCTGCTTCCTGCGTGGAGCCCACAGCTCGCTGCCTTCTGCCTGCGCTGCCGTGGATGCTCCCCCTGGGACGCACCTCTGCCACACCGCCTGGCCTTGGACCCCACTGCCTATGAACCGAAGCTCCTTACAACAGAGAGCCTAACAAACTTTTCCTCCTCTAACCCTAGCTGTTGGGAATCTTGTCTCAGCTCTAAGAGAAAACTAGCTAACACAGTAGCTTCCGCAAAGCCTAGGGAGACAGGCAAAATGGAGACAAACTTTCTGCCCAAGCACAACGAGGCTTCTAATCCAGCTTCTCATGGAGTCTTCATCCCCAGCTGGAACTTCTTCAACCGAGCCCTCCCTGTGCGCGTCCCCATCAGCACCCCGGCCTTCTGGCTCTGGCGAGAACCCCCCACCGAGCTCTGTGTGGTACATTCAGGGGCTTCCCTAGCCCGCCTCTCAGAGCCTTTCCAGATTCCGCCTACAAGCCAGTCCACCTGCTAAATCACGTAGTCAGGCGCACCCCCAGCCACTGCCCCCTTCTCAGTACCAACTGTGTGTGTTACTCAGCTTTTCCAATGCCTGACAACCACGAATTAAAGGAGGAGATGGACAGTGTGGTCCACAGCTCAAGGTGACTCAGCCCAGCGCTGCCTGGCCCCGAGGCAGAGGTGTCACGCTGCAAGGGCACGGTGCCCAGAGCCGCCCACACCTTGGCAACCCAGAGCCAGCGCAGAACAGGGCTCCTGGGAAGGGGTGACGACCGACAGGAGATGGAGCAGGACTTAAAGTAAACGAGCTCCCCCGACGCCAACAGGCCCCTCCACTGCGCTGTAATCCCTCGCTCTGTTGCAAGACCACACTGGCGACTTTGTACCCATGAACAAGGTCCGTGGCCTCCCGGCATCTGCCCGCCTTTCAGCAGCGCAGGGGAGGGTGCCAACTGCGCCTCCACCAGCACCGCAAGTCCTGTGACATCCTAAACACGGCTTCTTACAAGGCTAAAAAATACTGTTTCTCTGTGTCTACTTCATGTAAACTTGGCTACAAGTTCCGGTGGAAGAGGACCCTCACCCTTAGACCCCATGTATAAGACTGCAGCCTCTCGTCTGTTCCCATGTGCAGCCACTTTGGGCTAGAGTTCCCTCTGACCCAGTGGTGCCCCTGATAAAATGCTCCTGTCTTACCACTGGTCTCTCTGATCACTTGGGTTCTGTGTCAGAGCCAGTGCCCAAGGCTGTCCCCCATGGTCCTTGAAACATCCCCCAGAAGAGTTTCCTCCGAACTCTGAGGAGACTCTAATGCCAACCCAGTTCATAAGCATCACACACACATTTTTTTGGGGGGTGGGAGAAATAGAAAGAAGTAGTTTTTAATGACCCCTGTCATTTTCTATGAGATGGACAGCCATGGAAGATATGATAGGTGAACTTAGCTAGAGAGAGAAAACAAAATGTACGATCTCATGTTTAGTGGCATCTGTAAAAAATTCTAATATGCAGAGACAGAGAACTAAAGTGTGTTTATCGGGTATGAGATGGATGTGAGGGCAGGGAGAGGTGCAAATCAGAGTAAAAGAGAAGATAACTGATGGACAGGATGAACAGGTCCCGAGACCTGCTACTGCAGGACATCGTGAAATTGTGCCTTTTTTTTACTATTCATACAAAACAAGATTTTAGCTGCTGCGACCATGAAAACAAAATAAACTGAGTAACATGAGAGACGCTGTGTCACTTGCTTTGTTTTTATTAGAGTAACTATTTTTCTATCTACTTTCATTTCAAAACCCATTATTGTGTGCATTAAATATACCCAATAAATTTTATTTTTAAAATTACTTTCTCAGGTATCATATCATAATATCATATAACAGCAAACTGTTTAGTATGATTTGTTTTTTTATTTTATTAGCACATATCAGGTACACAGATAATAGCTTTAATTGCAGCATTTTCAGGCATTAACATGGTTATTAGGCATGGAAGCAGATCAAAGGGCTGTCAGTAGAAGGGTCACTTCTAGATCCCTACAGAAGGGACAGGACACTTGACCCATTAAATAAAGGGGCCACAGAAAAACAAACTACTACCCAAAGGTTGACCCCACACCTCAGCACACTCTTAAGCTCTCTCTATTGGTGGTAATCTGTGGGAAACAGGAGCTCCTGGAGCTGAATGACAGCGGCACATAGCAGACTAACAGAGTCAGTGAGATCTAGAGGTACGGGACAGTGGACTAAGGCAGTGGCCA
This sequence comes from Capromys pilorides, assembly GCA_004027915.1. NCBI lineage: Eukaryota > Metazoa > Chordata > Mammalia > Rodentia > Capromyidae > Capromys > Capromys pilorides. The sequence continues at coordinate 5,420 of PVKN010025761.1, forward strand.
CTCTGGTGAGCTGTGGTGACTTCTGGGGTTGTGGCTCACGTCAGGGCTGCTGGACGTGAAAAGCCCTACTTTTCTGAGGAATCTCCACGCTGATGTCCACAGCAGTTGCACCAGTCCACCCTCTTGCCAACAGGGGAGAAGGGTTCCTCTGTTTCCTACAGCTGCTTCAGCATTTGTTATTGATGACTTGTTAATGATAGCAATTCTTTATAGAGTGAGATGGAATCTTAAATTTTGCACAGGAAATAATACAAAGAATTAATGACTTGGATTTTGTCCTATTAAAAAGATTTTTCACAGTGAGGGAAATTACCAATAGAGCAATTGGGGTACAGGAACACGGCAGCCCCACTGACCACACACAGTGCCTCCCCAGAACCAATCCAGCACTGTCTTGTGTTCAGAAAAAAATCTTCACAGGGGTATGCAGTTCCACTGGTTCCAGTCACAGGGCATGGGGACCTGACGCAGGTTGTGCTTTATTTTCTGCATAGCTTTGTTGGTCTTGTCTGTGTGGCTATACACAGGGAATCCATGTTTGTGTACAGCCTCAGATTGGTTGAATATGACATAAGACACAAGGCCATGGCCCCGGTACTCAGGCAACGTGGCTCCCATCCGTATCTCTCCAGTGTGGTCCATCAGGGCCCAGGACACGGGGATCCCCTCAGGCCCCAGCAGACAGAAGCTGGGGAAGGCCCGAATACAACGCTCGATGAACCTCCGGCTCCTCTCATTGCCGCCAAAATGCCACAATTTATTTACGAAGACAGCATGGGCGACCTCCAGGGATGCGTGTTTAAACATCTCTTGATTACTGCTGAGAAAAAGAGGAAAGAGCAGCTCATCGTATCAGGTACAATGGCTCCTGAGCAGTTGTGCTGAGAAGCAGGGAGGAAGACAGATCATGATCGGGAAACTCAGCAGCTAGGCTCGGCTCACGCCTGGCTGGCTGTGTGGTTTTATGTCTCTCTGCCTGCACTGTTCCTTGCATAAAATAGGGATCTTAATAGCAATTCTGTGAAAGGACAGAAACGAAACACCAAGCGCAGTGCTACATGAACAAGAAAAGTTCCATAAAAATTAAGTATTCTTTGTCACAGTAACGTTGAGGTGTAATTTGAAGTCAGGGAGCGTCATGCCTCCTGCCTTGCCTTCGTTGCCTATGATTGAGCCACTTTATCTTTGACAAAGAGGCCAAACACATTCACTGAGGGGAAAAAAAGGCAGCTTCTTTAATTAGTGGTGCTGGAAAAACTGGTTTTCTATGTGTTAATGACTAATATTAGACCCGTGACTATTCCCATGCACTTAAGTAAATTCAAAATGAATCAAAGATCAACACTAAAACAGAAACACTAAACCTAGTGAAAGAGAATATAGGTGGGACTCTCGAAGGCACAAGGGTAGACGAAGCTTACGTGAACAAAATGCTGACTGCGCAGGATGTAATACAAAGAACCAACAACTGGGATCCCATCCTCTCAAAAAATGTTTTTCACAGTGAAAGATATTGCCAGGATGGTGAAAAGATAACCACAGAGAGCAAAAAAATTTTAGCTTATCTCACAGATGAGAGTCTAATATATAGAACATATAAAGGAGTGAAAAACTTAAATCTCCCAAATTTAAAGAAATAATTCAGAATTGGACATTTGAGATTGAGATAGATATACACTTCCCAGCAGAGGAAATAGAAACAGCAAATTAACACATGAAAAATGTTGACTATCACTGGTCATTTGATAGATGCAAATTAAAACAACACTGAGGTTCTTTCTACCCCAGAAAGAATAGCTATAATCAAGTCAATCACAAATGTAGAAGGGGATGTGGGGAAAGAGGGACATTTCTTCACTGTAGGTGAGAGTGCAGGCCCTATTATTCTTCTTCTGGATGTCCTCCCAGAAGAATTAAAAGCATCATACCACAGTGACATATGCACACTCACTATATAGCAGCATAATTTGCAAACGAAATCTTGGAAACAACCCAGATGCCCACCAACGGAGGAATGAATAAAAGAGATGTGTTTTTTAATACAATGGAGTACTACTCAGCCATAAAGAAGGACAAACTTGAGACATTTCCAAATAAATGGATGCATCTTGAGACCACATTCTTAAGTGAAACAAATCAGTGACATGTGTAAATATAGTAATGTTTGTCCAGTGTGAGACATTCTCTGGGGTGCACAGCCGTGCACGCTCCGGTGGACAGAAGCTCTTGCTGCCGCGCCGGCCTGCAAGGAAGCACGCGTGCGCGAGTCCAAGTCGTGTCATTTTCCAGGCCTAGTCAGGTCAGCAGTGGACAGAGCAGGGGAAGACACGCAATTTGCTTCACTTGCCCCACTGGAAAATCTTTTCTCTGCGTACTCATTAAATACACACGTATTAAGTAACCGCCTACCGAGGGGCTGCACAGGCTGCAGAAGGACGGTCAGCGAGCCGTACAGAGCAGGGGCCTAGGCTGAGGGAGCCTCTGACAGAGAGAGGAGAGGCTGCAAAAGTGAACGCATAGGCTGCAAAGGCACAAAAGCTGCGCCGGGATGCCAGGGAGCGCGATCGATAAAATCAAATTAGGTTTTCTCTACATGTGCAAATTTTGTATTGTCTCGCTAGTGTGAGAACCTGAAAGAATGAATGGTACCTGAAAGGTAGAATGGACACTGTGGAAGGGAAGGAATTTGCTCGGTGGGAAGGGAAAACTGGGATGAGAAAAAGGACAAAAGAAAGAATGGAAAAGGACATATATGTTTATGTACATATGCAGTATAGTTTGGATAACTGAACTGCTGATTTCTGCTGGTCTCTTGAAAGGAACAGTTATTGCTTAAAATATTTTTCTTTCTCTTCTTTTTTCTTTTTAATTTCTTATAACTTTTCTGTTGATGTTTATTTTGCTGTGTTTCTTAAATCAGTCTTGCACATTTATATCTGGTAACGTAAACAACTCATTTGAAAATCAAGCAACACAGCAACCATTAATGAATTCCTATTACTTTGCTTAGTGAAATTTTGAGTTATTTCTACTGCTTTTCTATATTTTATATTCTTTAACTTGCTTAGTGAAATTTTGAGTCATTTCTAATGCTTTTCTATATTTTATATTCTTTAACGCATACTTTAAAATTTTAATTGGGTTTCCTAATGAAGATTTATGAAAAGGAGAGTCATTTTTTTAAAAAAGCGTATTTGGTTATTGCAGGAGGATTACCAAGAGCCTGAGCTCGGGCTCATGGCGATCCTCCTGCTTTCTGCCTCCCCAGGACTGGGATCGCAGGTGTGTGCCACCATGCTGGGACTCTGGCAGGCTCAGCCCACCCTGGGAGCAAGGTTGGTTCGGACTGTGGTGCTGGGAATCAAACCCCGGACCCTGCACTTGCCTAAGCCTGCCTAAGCAGGCGCTTTAGTCTGCTGAGTTATCTCACCAGCCCCAGAGTTATTTTAGAGAGGTACTCTGAAAGAATGCTCAAAGAACATTAAGTCATTAAAGGACTGCAACAACAAAGAGAAAGATGGATGAAAACACAATAGGAAAGGACACTGCAGCACACGCACCTCCCACAGGCACCCGCCCTCCTGTAAGTGGGTGTGTGGGGCTCCAGGGGCAGAAGAAAGTCCAGCGATGCTGGGGGGAGGGACCGAGAGGACACACAGGAGTGAGAGAGGGAGGCGCGGGCCTTGCCGCGCCTCGCAAAGCGATTCCCATTCAGCTGCTAGGAGAGGCCTAGCCAAAGCCCATGAGCTACACGGTGCCCTAGAAGGACCGCCCTGGCAATCAGCTGTAGGTAGGCAGGAAAGGAGCCAGGGAGAGAGGCTGGGAGCGACCGCGGGGACGCTGTTGGCCAGGCACACAGGGCAGCTTTCACCAGACTTACATGGCCTGGGGCTCTGCTGGCTCGGGGTCTAAGTTCCGTGCAGCCAGCAGGGCGGGCAGCAGTCTCTTCACCGTCCTTGGCCACATGTAGAGCAGGCACTCCTCTCTCTTGACCTGGACCAGCTTGGCAGCTGCGAGGCTCTGTATCACCCCATCCAGCTTTGACTGCGTACCTGGAAGGCAGGCAGCGCGTCAGGAGAGCTGCTGTTCTCCCTTCAGGAGGCTGAAGAAGAGGCCAACGGGGTGAAGCAGGGTTGTATCAAGACAATCTCTCTTCATGAACTGCTGCTCACTGGCTGTGTACGGGTCACTTTCTGAGAAGGCATTCTCTTTGGCGAGAATAACACAGTCCTCAAGACCTTGATAGTTACTAGGCAGTCCAAGGAGAGGGGACACTTAAGTGACAGCAGTCAATCCTGACATCCACCAAGGCATTGCTCTAATACCACTTCATTCCATCCTCACCTAGGCCCTGTAGTATAGGTTTGTTCCTACCATCATTTTCGTAAGTGAGTAGACAGTAGCTACCTGCTGAAGATGCAAAGCAAAAGGCTGGGCCAGGATGCGCCCTTGGGGTCACTACAGAGAGCATGCTGAGACCACAGCAGCTGGACTCAAGAGCCGGTGGCGCAAGGTGCTGTCGTTGTTCCAGGAAGAGAAGGCCCAAGGGAAAGCACTGTACTCACCCCCGGGAACTCACTGTGTTGCGCTAAATGTCTCTCGAGTGGCAGCTAACAAAAAAGCATCACCTTATCCATGGCCCTCCTTCCTGCCATTGTCTGCAGCTTTTCAGTCCTGAACCTTGATTGCTGGCGGCCAGTGCAGGACTGAATGTGAGGTGCGGATTCTGAGGGTTCCCAGGGAGAAGTAAAGTGGGGAGGGGGGATGAGCTCAGGTGGGGTTGCCCTCCAGGTGCGGCCGCAGCTGGCCGGGCCACCAGCACCCAGCCTAGGCTCCTCACTGTGGATCTGCAGGTGTTGCTTCCAGTTGATGACGTCCGGCTTCCCGAGGAACTCCTGACAACTCTGGGGGTCCCTGGAGAAGATCTGGTAGCTGTTGGTGTAGGGATCGAGGTCATCCGTCATCTCCTGTGAGGTTTGCCAACACAGAACACGTCAAATTGCTCATGCCAAGACGCTTCCAGACCCAGGAGCTAGCTCTCATTGTACTGGTATTTTGCAAAGTGAAATATGAACATTTTTTAACATATTTTTATTGCCCTTCGGTACATAAAAAATGGAATCAAGGACTCTATTTGCTTTATGTTTTTAAAAGTCTTCTTCAACGCAATATATTTCTATAACGTGTCACGATTTACTGTCAACCATAGATCGACTGTTTAAGCAGCAGCCTCCCTCTTTTTGGGGTCTTCAGGAGAAAGAATAAAAGCAATATTGTCCAAGGCAAGCTTTGATTGCAGGCTAAATTGTACTCCATTTCAAGCAGCATCAGAACAAATCATTCTGAAAATTACAGTATTAAAATTGATAGACAAACCTTGTAGTACTAGAATTTCCACTGACACATCAGAAAGCTATAAAAAAACAAAGACACACGACAGCTTTAAAATGTAAACACCCAACCGGCAATGCTTCAAAGACTGGTTTGAATTTCTACAAAATCAAAACATAAAACTCATTCAAGAACATATTCTCAGAATCAACCACTCCAGCCTGGGACCGCTTGGTAACAACCAGAGCGCAAATACCTCAGCAGGGTAGAGCAGCTGGAAAGGTGTCACAGAAACGCAGCTCAGCACTCGTGCCATTGACAGCCAGTGTATTAAACCTAATATTTAAAAATGTTATTCCACTTTCAGATTTTAATACTTAACTTCATTCTATTTTAATATGCCATGTTGTTTGTGGATTGCAATAACTATATGCAGATATGGTATATGACATGCTGTTATGAGGTATGTTCAGTTAATGCAACTTTTGGAGTGACCGAACTCCAGAGCAGCAGCGACTACTCTGAAGAAGGTCAGCAGATCCACCCCCATGCGGTGAGCTTGCTTCCTTCTGGATGCAAACCAGCTGGAATTTATCACTAGCAGCAAATTCAGGAAAGCTTTACCGTCGCGCTCTTCATGTGGTGCGCTGGATAGTTTGGCTTCTTCGCCCTCGGCGGGTGCCGCCTGATCCCTTCACCCTGCATCTGCCTTCCCTCGCCCTCATGAGCTATTTCTCCTTCCTCTAGGTCTGCATCTATTTGCATTTTAAGTATTAAGAAAAGTGCGATGGTGCAAAGTTTAGCTTTCTGTGACCAGCCTAGTTCTCTTAGCATAACTGTGCATTTTTAGGTCTTCTGTGGAAACATCACACAGGGTTCCATCAAGTTTGATTTTCAGTTAGTCGACTGTCTGAATACTTCCCACATCTCAGCTCCAGAGCTCTTTGATGCCGTCAAGGTTTGGTTTTCATTTTGACTTCCAGCAGGTAGGCACCCACATGGCTGGCTCTCTGCCCTCAGCCTTCTAAGTTTCCTGCGCCTTCCTCCTTAATTCCAAGGCATCCAACTCTTTTTTTCTCTGTGAAGGTATCTGAATTCTGCGACTCAGAGAGGCTGAACTTCACTGCTCAGTTGCCTCTCTGCTGTTCGCCTCCCCACACTCATGGATCTTTACCTTACATTTTTCAACAGTCTTAAAACATTTGTACTAAAAATCTGTTGGTCACTTTAATTGAGTGACGTTTAAAAGTCTAGAAATGCAAACATACTGCAAAGTACTGTTGCTGTGAACTTTCCTGAAGATTTCCCTAATTGCTTCATGTTTACCTTATTCTTCTCTGCTCGTCGCGTGTTCCCCACTCTGGCCAGCCTGTCAAAACCTACTGAACTGGAAGAGTCAATCTGCATGAAGCAGCTGCCTGGAAGGTACCCCTGCCCCTGCTGAAATACCTACTTTTAGGCATCTCCTGGCCAGTCCCGCTTCTGTATCTTACAGTATAGTCTTCTACAGTAAGAGCGGAAGTGCGCCTGGGCGCTGCAGTGCCTCGTGGGATCCGCCCACGGCCTCGCGATTGCCCCAGACTGCGAGCTCCTTGAAAACAGCACGGGCTGATCATCGCCCACCTCACCTGTGTTTCTCTGTGGCTTACCAGCTGGCCAGGTTCACACTGCGCAGCAAATATAAACCCTGTCAGACCACGCCCTCGCTCCCAACTTACCTGCTCCTGGGGACGGACAACGACCGTATTGAAGTCGGGCCACTTGTCCACCAGAGCCTCCATATTGAAGGGATTTCCCACGTTCATGTGGAATACGGTCCCGTACACCTGGAACATTGCAGCCAAGTTGTGGGGGAAAGTGGGGAGAACGGCAGTGCCGGAGGTCAGCAATGTGCGCATGTGACAAAGTGACACAACTTTGCTTCTATGAAATTACGGGTATGACGGATAAGGCATCTAATGTGATTCTTAGGTTATATTTTATTACCCCCCAAACAAACAGATCTATAAGAAGAAAGTGTATCCACATAAGTGAAATAAATTATCACTCATTTTTGCACAAATTTCTCTTCTATCATTCATTTTCTTTCATATAAATGAAGTTTCATAGTTATTTAGTATATATTAATTTAATGTCTTTTTCTCCCACATGTACTAGACATGTGCATATTTCCATATAATTATATAGTAGTCTATGTAAGTACACTTCAAACTGTAATATTTATTATATGTTTCTATTTTGTGCCTCTTTTTTGGGGGGCTGTGAAGAAGGCATCAGCACTTAGTCTTCTGACCTGACAGACCTAGGTACATGCTTGTTGATGTAGAAGACTCTGTTGGGGGTGGCAGAGCAGCCAAGCTCGGCACCCCGGTTGCACTTCCAGCTCATGGCCTGGTCGTAGTCCTGCTGCAGCTTCTGCTGCAGGGCGTTGGCTGCTGCTTTGCTGAGGGTCACGTTGGGCCTTGCAGTCATGCAAGGGGAGCAGCTGAACAAAGGGGACAGATTCTTAAAGCCACCCATAAGTTTGAGAAATTTCAGTTTCTGTTCTTTTTTTTTTTTTTTTTTTTTTTTTTTTTTTTTTTTTTTTTTTTTTTTTTTTTTTTTTTTTTTTTTTTTGTATTTTAGGGAAGGGTCTACAGGGTACTCAGGGTCTCACTACTAGGGCGGAGTCGTAGTGATCTGCCTAGTTACAGCCTCCTAAAAGCTGGAATTACAGGTGCGCACCCCCACGCCCAGTCTCAACTGCTGTCTCAGAGTGCCCCTGGGGTGGAGCCAAAATAGCAGGACCGGGGATCAAACCCCCAGGCCGTGCACCTGACTGCAGGTGCTTTAATCCGCTGAGCTATTTGACCAGCACTATTCCTTGTTCTCAAAATCTGCAGTATCCCACGGGCCAAACTGGGTTCCCATCCACTTCCTGGGCTCAGGTGCTTGTGTCTCACCTGACTCCCGATCGATGTCTTCTTGCAAGGCCTTTCGCCTCACCTGGTCGATGCGTGCCTCGTCCATGTTGCCTTCCTTCTCCGTCACCACCTCCAGGTCTGTGTCTGGCTCTCCCTTCCAAGGGTCTACCACTACAGTCCTCTCTTTCCTCTTTTTCTTCTCTTTCTGAACCAGCTCAACAACTGGCTATTCTTCCTTCTTCCTTGCCTTGGTTTTCTTCTGCACTGAGGCGTCAGGGTGATCTCCTAGTGGGAGGTACTCTAGAGCCTCAATTCTGACTGGCTTCCACTTCCTCTTCCTCCTCCTCTTCCTCTTCCTCTTCTTCCTCTACT
>PVKN010025762.1:0-14125 GCA_004027915.1 Capromys pilorides
CATGTGTAAACATCATATTCTCTCCCTCATGTAAAAAGCTGAAAGAGTAAAATCTGAAACATACAACAGATAATGTGAAAGAGAAAGAAGGTGTTCAAAGGGAAGGAACAACAGGGCTGAGAGAAAGGAGAAAAGAAAAGAAGGAAAGGAAGAAAATACATATGTTGTACATACAGGAGAGCTTAGGTAATTACACTGCTGATTTCTGCTAGCCTATTGACAGCAACAGTTAATGGCTACATTTTTTCCCTCCTTTTAATTTTTTTGCCCAGTTGTGTGCGCTGTCATCTGATAAGCTGAACGAATAATTTGAAAACAGTAGTACACAATAGAACAACCGTCACTGTATTCTTATCATCTTGTTTGGTAAAATTTTATAATTTTGTATTGTTTCTAATTTTTTTCTTGTACTATTTTTCACTCTCTTAAAAAATGAAAAACAAAATTAAAAGTAATGTTTCATAAAAAAAAAAGAAGTCACGTGAGAATCTCCTGACTTCACGGCACACGGTCAGGATTAGAGACATAGTTGCATAGGTCTCTGGAAGCCAGAAGAAAATTTGCCATCTTGGCCATTAGCATAGACTGCTCTGGTCTAATGGGGCTCTTTCTCCTTCCAGGTTTAAGTTTATCTATTCATGGGGCTGAAAAGCGCTTGCAGATCCATCAACGGCGAAGTGTGGCCAGCCGCCCAGGCTCGCGTCGGCGGGCGCCCGTGGTCAGGCACTCCTCGCTCCCGCCGGGCAGACGGACACTAAAAATGGAAGCGAGCTCTTCCGGGATCACTAATGGAAAAGCCAAAGTGTTCCACGCAGGTAAGGCCTGGGGAGGTCGGGCAGGGACTGGAGGTGCCTGCGAGCTGGCCTCGCGCCCGCTAAGCTCACCTTGCGTTAGAAGTCTCGTCTGTCTCCCTCTGCCCTTCAGCTGATGGTAAATGTCAGCAGGACCAGGAAGAAGAGAGAGGCTGGCGTATCAGAGCAGGTGAAGGCTGTACTCCACCTACAATGGCAGACTTCACAGGAAAATCACAGGGATGAAACTCTTGTTCCATTCAGAAAAAAATTAGTGTACAGTGAAATACACGCTTGACCGTTTTCCTTATAATTTGCTCTAAGAGAACCCAGGGAACAATTCTCGCTGACAGTGCCCACTCTGGCACCCCAATTACCAGATGAGCTTGCCCGGCTCTTCCTGCAGTCAGGGAAAGAGGCCGGGGTCATGCTGCTCTTTTTCAAGGGTTCTGAGAAGCAGCTGAAAGCATTAAAGGGTTCTACAGGAAGGCAGGCCGCTCCAGCTAGACAGCTCCCCGTGCTTGCTTGGGAGAGAAGCTCCTTGCAGTTCGCACCCCATAAACGTCCACGGGGTGCTGCTGTGTGCAGGGTCAGGCTGTGGGTCAGAAGGAGCCCCGAGAAGCTGCGGAGCTCAGCTCTCACGCCACCCTGGTTCTGCTCTGTGGGGTCCTAGCAGGTGGAAGCCCGGCCCCGCCCACTGACCCTGGCACGTCTGTCTTCTCGCTCTGAACTTTAAGCCTGTTTCCTGAACCATGCAAAACTCCCTCAGGCCGCTGAGCCTGAGGTTCTGGGCGTCCCTCTGCCTCCATCTTCAGGCCCACTGCTGTAACCTGCACATTGCAGAAGACACAGGGCCTCCGAGGCGCCCCTCCCCAGCCTCCCTCTGGACCCGGAGCCCTGGCTCCCTCTGCTTTCTCTGATAACGCGTGTCGTGGTTCCCATCTCTGAGCCCTTCTTCTGGTTTGCTGGCTACTCCGGCCCAGTCCGTGCGGGAAACGCGGCTTCCCTCTTCCCCATCCGTGGCCTTCCCATCAGTCTCTCCTCTGCCGCTTCCCCTCCTCCCTCCTAAGCCAAACTCCAGGAGGCAGACTCCCCTCTACATCTGCCCTCCCATGTCCTGCCAGCCTGCAGCCCCCAGAACCACGAGGCGGTGTCTGGCTCCTCCTCCCCACGTGGCTGTCCTCGAGGACTTCAGTGGCCCTTATTTTGCCCTAAGAGCACAGATGCTTCAGCCCAGGGTAGACCACTCGCTCCTTCCCAAAACACTGCTCCCCAGCAGTCCAGGGAATATTTCGTCGGCATTCTCCTCATAATCCTCTCCCTTGCAGCCTCCCTGGTATCCCAACTTGTAGCCGCTGTCTCTTTCGCATACCACCTGTTAGTAAATCCTTCATAACAGAACCGGAAAGAGTCCCCTCCGTCCCAGATTGCATGATTCACCTGACTTGTCTTCAGCACAAAGCATCAAGTTCAAGCCTCTTAGCATGATAGAAGCGAGTGCCCTTCCCAGTCCACCCTCCCCTCCTCCTCTCACCCTTTCTACCTTGCCACTGTCTGCCTCAACCCTCAGCGCTCCAGTGTATCAGTTAGGGTTCAGCCAGAAAAGCAGACGTGGGGGGAAGTGGTAGAGAAGCCGTTCTTGCCGTGGGGACCGGCTGGCTGGGTCGGAAATCCACAGGGCAGGCTGTCCGGAGGAGCCGGCTGTGACTTGGCCAGAGCCGAAGCTCCTGTCCACAGGGGGAATGAAACTCTTCTTCTGGGAAGCCTCCGCTTCCTGTGCTTGGCTCACCTCAGCGAAGAGGAATTGGCTTGGGCTGCGTACAAAAGATAGGCCATAGTTACTGTATGGAAGCAGAACATTTGTGGGTTGGACAGGTCTGATTTAGAAAAATCTCCTTTCCTTAAAGCTGATTGGTGGTGGACTTTAATCACAACTATAAAATACTTTAAGAACACTAGGTTTGTGTTTGCTGACTGACTGATTGATGGACCAGGGCTAGAGGCACGCCACATGCAGCACATCATCGCATGCAGCCGGGCCGATGATGCGCTTTCTGTCCCCTGGACGTGTGACGCTGTCATCTGCTTCCCACCTTTTGACGGTGCTCATGCTGCTCTTTGCAGGGTTCCATGGTCTTCACATCCTGAAATTCCTGTGTCCCTGTCCTCTGCAAGGTCCTCAAGCCAGCATGCACTCTGGATTGCCCCTCTCCACTTGCAATACGCACAGGGTGGGCCTGGACTCCACCTTCAATAGCTGTGCTCTAGGCAGCCGCTTACAATAGGCCTCTGATTGTTCTGTCTGCTTTTCCTCCTGTAAGTACCAGAGATGCAGCAGGGAGCAAAGGGGACAGGCATGTGAGAGATAATGAATCAGCAGAATAAAGAGACAGAACATTTAACATATAAGCTATACACGGCTAAGCTGTAATTATATGGTTATATATAAATTATATGCAATATAAAATACATAGCGTTTAGGAAAGGGTATTGTGTGTAAAATAAAAGGAGATAAATCAGGTGGTAGGAAAGGAAGTGTCATGTTGCAATTTCAAGCAAGGTGGTCAGGAAGGGGCACTGTGGAAGGGGTGTGTGATTGAGGGCGAGAAGTTTCCGAGAGAGACACGTGGGTGTTTGGGCAGCTCTGTTGGAGTGGAGGGACAGCCGGGAATCAGTCTTGTGCGAGGACTGAATCTGGCAGCTTAAAGCAAGGGAGGCCAGTGAACCTACAATGAGGGATGACCCCAGCTCGTGGGGGTCATAGAGACCACATGGGGCAGTACTTTGCATGCTGTGGTAAGTACAGTAAACCCTGTGTGATATGGGCAATCTTACACAACTTTTAGTGGAAAAAATCCCACCATCTGACACATTTGAACAGAATCACTTTGGTTGTGGCTTGAGAATATACTAGAGGGGAAGAGGAGGAGGAAGAGGAAGGTTGTGAGGGAGTCACACAGTAATCTCATTTTAATGTTGGGTCCGTAGAATTTCCCAGTGGACTGAATATAGTGTCAGAGAGAATGGAGAGCTAGAGATGACCCCCAGAGTCTGTGGCCTGAATAATGGGCTTAAGGTGGAAAAGGCTGCAAGCGAAACGGGTTTGTTTGGTTTGAGAGAAAGGTTAGAATTTTGACTGTTGATATGGTCTGGGAATTTGTGCATAATCAAGTGACAGTTGACACATACATGATATCTAAAGCCACCAAATGGAAAAAAATATGATCAAAGGAGGAAGCACAGTTTGATCTAAGTCAGGAGAAGCATTTCACTTGTGCTAATCATGTACACGCTTTTCTTGTACCTGTTCCTTAAACAACACAGTGTAGCAGCTATTCCCATATTATAGCACTTACCTTGGGTATTTAGTCATCAGGCAGGGTTTAATAGAGAAACAAATACAACACAAGGTACACGAACACCTAGGAAATTGTAAGTTTGGCTTATGATGGTCAGCTCCAGAGTCGATGATGCAGCATGCGGAGGGTGTCTGCAGATGGGAGACACCCTCAGTCCAAGGTCTGGAGCTCACTCAGGGTTCTGTACCAGCCCGTATCAGGAGACCGATGGGTGTGCAACAGAAGGCTGATGAGTCTACACTGGAAGGCTGAAGGATCCGAAGTGGAAGCCAAAGGGTCTGCACTAGAAGCCAGGAGACAAAGTCCAAGCTGAAGGTGCAGACGGGAGCTGCTCTGAAGAACAGAAGCAAGCCCATCCTTTCGCCTTTCCCCTTTATGTCATCCAAGCAATGAGCCACTCCAGGGTGGGTCCTCTACACTGCGGGGTGTAGAATTACTGAGCTGTCTTAATTTATACTTCTAAACTGCTTGACACAACCAGTTGGCCATTACAGAGTCATGTACAGGTGATGTGGAGTAGGCTGGAGGATGTAAGTAGGTTTTATGTAAACTCTATACCACCTCATATAAGGAACTGGAATTGTCATGGGTTTTGGTACTTATCGGGTGTCTAGAAACCAACTCTCAGGATTCTGAGAGACACTGGAGAGATGGAGAAGAGGAGAGGAAGGCTGAGACCAAAGTTTCCCCCATTTAGTAATAAAAGGTCACAGAGGGCATAACCCATCAGGAAAGGAGACCGGGAAAGAATGGTCAATGAGAATGAAGAAAACCAGCAGTGCTGTGTCTGAGAAGTTAAGAACACTTGACAAGCAGAGAAGAGTGATTATTTAGGCTAAATATAGAAGCTCAAGTATGGAGAGAAGTGAGAACTGGTCATTGATTTTAGCAAAGTGGAAGCCAATGGTGACTCCACGGAGAGCAGTTTCAATGAGGTTATAGAGATGAAACTGTGACTGAAGTGGGGTTAAGGAAGGATGAGAGGGTGCAAGTCACACGTCTTGAATACAGACAACTTCTCTGAGTTTTGTTATGAAGATTAGTGAAGAAGTAAAGAAGAGTGAGGCTAAGAAAGTTGCTTTCCAAAGTAGAAATCCACAGCAGAAGTTGTGATATGGGGCTCAGAGAGCAGACGGGAGCTGTGCGTAGTGGGAGAGGAAGTGGAAAAGGAGACAAAGGGAGAGGAGGAGAAAGAGAAAGAAGAGAAGGAGTGATGCGTCTGTCACTCTGTACTGGGATATTTGATAGTCATGGTCATAATATTAAGGTATAGTGAATTACCATGATTGTGAGTTTTCTAAATTTCACTGAGCTACGCAAGTAAAGGAGTAACGGTGGAGAGTCAGATGTGCTCTCGACTGAGGTTTTGCCGAGGAAGCAGGAAGAGTGAGAAGAAGTCAAAGGTGAATGGAAAGGAGAGAGCATGGAGATCACTACTGTGGTTTAAGGCTGGTACAGAAAAGAGTGAGGAAGACATCAAGGAGGGTGGAGAGTGGTGAGAGGTTGGTGAGATCAGCTCGCTGGAGCTCTGACGGGTGGCAAGGGATGCTAGAGTTAGGGCAGCAGAGGAAGCACTGGGGAGGTTTGCGGAGGCATGAGGAAGATGGAATGCAGGCCTCTAGTGCTGTGAATGGGGTGCTGATGGTACTGGTAATGACAAGGTCTGGGCCAGAGTCTGTAATACGAGACCGTGGGAGGTTGGGGGCAGGATCCCCGGAGGGTTCCCAGGGGCTGAGAGGCCACAGTGTGCCAAGGCTCATAGGCACATAGCCCTTCATATATGTGCATTCCATCGGCTATGCGGAATTCAGATCAAAACTGTTTGGAAAAAAATAATTACGTCTGTACTGAACATGTACAAACATATTCTTGTGATTTTTCACTAAACAACGCAGTATAACAATTTACAAATCATTTACAATGTATTAGATGTCCGAAATAATCTAGAGATTCTTTCCAAAGTATAGGGGAGGATGTGTGTGGGTTACACGCAAATAATGTTTTACATAGGTGACTTCAGCGTCTGCAGAATTCCGTATCAGTCAGGTTTCCTGGAACCAGCTTCCCTGGTGTATTGAAGAATGACTTAAAATCTAAAGGGCCATGAGGTGAGCAGTCTAGAGAAGGATGATGAGACAGGTGTCGTGGTTTGTGTCTCAGTGTCCCCCCAAAGCCTCATGCAGTCATGGGACGGCTTCTGGAGTTTGTGATTGGTCACTGCGGGTGTTAGTGCTGTGCCCACCCTGCAGTGGGTGAACTGCATGTAAGCAGGGGAGAGAAGCTAGCTAGCAGCCACAGCAGCTGCCCTCCCTTTGCTCTTTTGCTCATTGCCGCCGCCATGGAAGGCTGCTCTGTGCCATATGCACTCTGCCTTGAAGCCAGCTGAGTATGGCCTGAAGCCTCCACTAACTCTGAACTCAAACCTTTCCTTCCCTAATTCGGGGCCTTGGGCATTTTGTCCCAACGAGAGCAGTGTAACTAAGACGGCAGGTGAGCCTCATGAAGAAATAAGGAAACGTGACCTGGGAGATAACAGCGGAATGCAAACCTGAGGAGTAGAAACTAATAGGATATAACAGAGTGAGATTAAGGCTGGAGGAAAAAGTGAAGGAAAATGGCTGAAATGTGGTTCAGGGACTCCTGGGAGAGTAATGGCCTCTGAGAAAATCCAGGTCTTCATGAGAGCAATCCGAGAAGAGACTGATGATGTCAGATGTGGCATCACCCCCTTACATGGCTCCCTGTAGCGTCCCAGCCCACCCCAATTTGTTGCTGTGGAGAAGATTGTTAATATCAGTCCTCCTCTTAGGAACCTGTATGGGTGCCCTGTGATTTCACTTCTCCCTAGTGTGTTGAGCTTGTCTCTTTGGCTCCCCCCATTGCCCACCTTATTCTGCTTTTACTGTCCATAGATTTTTCATTGTTTCTCAGTTAAGTTTTTACTCTTCCACTTTCTGCTATTTCTCAAGTTCTGGAAAATACCTCTCATAAATTTCATGAGGCTCTTCTGCTCCTCAGCATGCAGTTTGACTTCTCTTCCTCCAGGAAGCCCTCGTAGATCTGACTGGTGAGAACTGATGTCCCCGCTCCTAGGGCTTCTGGAACATGGGGGCCTTATCGAAGCCCACTTATTCTAGGGTTTGGCAGCTCTCCTGGAATTGCTCCTAACCCCATGCGTTGCTCAGAGTGGGCATGACAAATGTATGATTATTTTTCAGAATCTATTCTAGCTGCTACATTAAAGTTTACATTCTGAAATTCTGCAGACTAAATCTGATTTTACTTTTGTATGGTCCTACATCTGTTCGGGAGGCTCATCCTGAGCTATTCATTAGCTAAAGCATTTCCTAGTTGCTTCCTTCGATGGCAAGGTGGTCAGACTCCTTACTATATCACCCTCTCTCTCCTCTTAGAGCTGTTCTGTTCTATTACTGCCATTACTACTGGAATTGAAGAGAACGTTCTGTTAGAATAGGACCCAGGAAGAGTAGACATCCTGTTTCTTTAGTTGACATGCTGTGCTAATACTGAGATTAAAAAAACTAAACAAATGTTAAGATATTTCCTAAAGGCATAATAGCTCTATGGAGTAATTTAGCAAATCTCAAGTCACTGCCCTTACTTGGTAAACAAACTGCTACACTAAACTACCCATTTTTGTTTTTATTTTTTGCTTTTAAATTCGTTATCCACTGAATATTGATTGAAAATATAAAGATGGATTATATTAAATCAATTAATCATTGGAAACACTTAAAAAATATACTTAAAAGTGATGTTATTCTGGCCATGTAGAATGTGATGTCAGCTCCATCTTTATTTTTAGAGCCTTGCACTAGAGCATCACAGCTCTTGTTTGGAGATGACGCTGTGATCTCAAGCTGAATTTCTTCTCTGTAGTGAGTCACAGGTCTTAGAAGCACATGGACATTTTACTCATCTTGAGGCTTAGTCATCAATTCACTCTTTATACATTTAATGGTCCCAGTACCCACTGTGCTTTCTAAAAGCCTAGTCGGACCAGAGGTTGGGTACGGAAAGAAAGCATTGGAGCGTCTTGCCCACCTTCTGCGCCCCAGGCTGAGCAGTTCATCTGTATCACCCACCGTTGAAGTCACAGGCATTTCCGAGGGCCTCCTATGCTGAAGAATGATTACTTGGGAGGCAGGCCTGCTGGAACTGGAGTGACACAGAACTCTATTAAATGTGAACCTCAGGGAGCTCCTGATCCAGAGACCATCCGTCCATGTCCACTGTCGTAAACAACAAAAGCCAGTTATTTAACCTGACCTAAAGAAGCCATTAGACTTGAAGAACATAGGAAACCTAGAGAAGTAGCTTTGGAAAAGAAACAGAAAGGAAGAAATGAACTGCTTGGCTTTCTGGAATGAATGAACTTCTGCCGTTTTTTCTCATCACAGGGCTCAAGCTTTCAAGATTGGGGAGAGACTGTCTTCCTGAGCATACACCTTTTCCTTTGTTGGCGAGGGAATCATGAGAGAAAGAATAAGACAGAAACTTCACAGTGAGAAAGCAGACCCCTTAATAGCACTTCCCACTGGGGCTACACACAGTGAGGGGAGAGGCACTGCTCCAAGGGAAAGGAAGGGCATTGTTTGGTGGCAAAATGGCCACGGGAGGACACACACTTTGCTATGCTAGAAGTTAGCAAATGGTATCAAGGGAGGAACAGAGAAATTAGAAAGCATTCTGTCTGGAGAACAGCAGTAGGAGGTGAACACCTGGATGGACGAAGGACATAATTAAATACTGAAAAGGTTGCATACTGGTGAATTCAAGCTTTGTTGCTAGGTTCAAACCTAGATAACCCCTGATAGCTATGTGGCCTTGGATAAATTATTTAAAATCTTTGACTTTCATTTTCCTCATGAATGAAATAAGGATATTACTACCCATCCCCTACTATTCTCCTTGCCAGATTAAATGCAGAGCTTCCCATTAGATTTGAATTTCAAGTAAACAAGTACTCATTTTGATAGAGGGTCTCACTCCATAGATTGAACCCATAGCAATCCTCCTGTCTCAACCTCCCCAGCACTGTGATTACAGGTGTGTGCCTCCATTCCCAGTATGGCCTGAGGTCCTGGGGATCTAACTCAGGACCTTGTGCTTACCAGGCAAGCTCTTAGACCGTTGAGCTAGCTCCCCAGTGTAAATAAGTACTTGTTGAGCATATGTCCCAAATATCACATGGACACATTTGTAATGAAAAAAAGTTCTTTGTTTCAGATTCAGTTTAGCTGGGCAGCTTATGTTTTGATGTATTATAGGCAGCAACCTTTCATAGACTTTTATAGCAACTAAATAGGTGCATCCGTATATAAGGCCCACCACGCACCTGGCACACACTAGGTGCTCAGTGGAAAGTGGAAGTGATCATTGTTTTGTACCCATGATTGCAAGCAATATCAGCATCTGAAACTCAGGAATCTCAGAACCGCAGGACAGAGCAGCTTCCTGGTTAACTTGTGCCTGAAGTAGTAAAATGTAGAGACAAAGAGGCGCTCACTTTCACCTAGAATTTATGGTTTCTTTTTCCCCTCCAGTTCTTCTAGATGTTTCTGTCGTGTATTGATTCCATTCTGACATTATCCTTGAGCCACTCATAATGAGTGGATATGATCTTGTAGTCCCCTTTATAGGCCACAATAAAACTATTAAATAGCACTAGGTTAGTGGCTATGATTCAAGGGTCAGGAGCTGGGTAAGCTGCAGCATTGATTTTAGCTTTTTGAGTTTGAAATTTAAAGTTTAGTGGCATATTAAATTTTCCCAGCTTAGTGGCTATGCCATATAAAATAGAACCTGAAGCTTTCTGAAATATTTCTTCTATTGCTTTTTCTTTATCTGTTAAAACGATCAGATAGGCTTAGAGAAATGTAATTAGTCACTGGAAATATCCTTTGTTCTCTTTTAGAATTTATAAAAGGGCATTTTGCTGATATGGTTCATTACTTTGCCAAGTGATTTCTAGCACAAGTCTTTTATCTCGCTTTTAAAACCTAAGTGGCCCTTTTCTCTTTACACATGATTATTTTCCCCTTATATAGATACGACATTCGAATACTGGCGCATATGGATTTCATGGGAGAGAAACTTCAGAAGTTTTTGATTTCTAGTGATCTAGAATGACTGTCGAGCTGTCCGAATGCATAGTGGAGCTGCGGGTTATTAAGCACTATACCGTATTTTCTACCTCATTCATCATCTTATTTACTTCCCATTATATCCATTATCTCTGTTTTACGTGTGTAGAAACTAAAGCATGGAGAAAGGTAAGTAACTTGCCCCAAGTCTCATGGTCAGGCCATGAGTGAGGCAGGATCTCAACCTAGGCGGCCTAATTCTGTCATTCAGTGAGTCAACATCTTTCTCATCAAACAACTTCTTAGCAGTAGCTCTAGCAAGTGAGCATATAAAAATTTCTTAAAATTTAAATCACAAACCTGCAAAAGTTCAAACTTCAGCAAAAGAAGGAACCAGTTAGCGTCTATTGATCTTAATAGATTATTAGTATTTTTTTCTATGCAAGTGATTTTCCGCTTTCCAGTTTCTCTTGCTCTATCCTGCACTGGACTCCCTTTTTCTCATCCTGACACTACCAGTTGTATTCCTGTTTACCTGAATTTTGAAGATTACTAGGGACTCAGGTCAAGGCCTGGTCTCAAACATTAGAAACATTCCCAACTCAGTAAGCACCTTACAGCACACTCTTTATCTGGAAAAGAAAAAAAAATTAATAAAAAGGTAAAAGCATGCCTAATCTTTAGAAAAATAATTGTCATGGCACTAGCCTCTTACACGAAGAGCATGTACTGGTCCTTCCAAAGAGCTTCCCTAAATGTTGCACCTACATTTCATTTAATTTTCTCAATAGTTCATGAGCTTTTATTTTACTGAGATTGAGAAGAAGAAATCACTTGCCTAAAAGAGCAAAACTAGCCATGGATGCATCACAATGGAGCCCACATCTCTAATTCCTTATTTTTTTTTGTTGTTGTTGTGTTTTTTCTCTAGTACACCGATTTATTTTTCTTGAGGGTGAGAATAAGTTGAGTGTGAAGTTTTGGTATTTTTCTCATCTTCTTTTCTGAAAACAGACACTCTCTTGAGAAGTGTGGTTGTGGCTTGTCCACTAACCCTGAGGAACCTGGCTGAGCTACTCAAATAGAGCTGAAGCTCAAGTGTAATTTTCTCTTTGTTCTCCTAATTGTGACATGGGTTTTTGGCATGGCTGCAAGAGAAAGTTTTCCACATGACTTTGAAATTATACAGAAGAAAAACTACAAGGGCTAAACTGGACTTCAGTTTTACTTCTCATTGTATGAAGGGTGAATGTGGTGTCCTTTAAAACAGTGCTGAGGCTTAGAAATAACACTAATCATCCTTTCAACAAGCCTCTTCCTCCCTAAGTGGACTATTTTAGAGGTATGATGCAAGTTTAATAAATACAGGGGTGCTTAGGGAGACAAGCTATTTGGGGCCTTGGTAACTGTGGGCAGCTGGTGTCCCTTGCTATCATTTGCTGAGTAATAAAATTGCTTTCTAAAAATAGGTACTAAATTCATCCCTTATTTGCATTTCCTTTTTCCTGTGCCCAGGGACATACACACGTATCTTGACCTGCATGCTACATTCAGAATGCATTTTCTGGAGAGCTTTTTTGATAATCACTAGAGCACTCTAAAAGGGTGGAACAGAGCCCGGGCAAAGGCATCCACAAAGAAAACAGAACGAAACTGTATAGAATTTCATGTGGTGGCATATTCCTGCAATCCCAGGGCTCAGGAAGGCTGAGGAAGGAATCCTGCAAGTTCAAATCCAGCTTGAGGAACTTAGCAAGACCTTTTCTCAAATTAAGCAATAAAAATAATAAAAAAAGTTTAAAGCAGACTGGTGATGTAGCACCTGCAAAGACCCGCTGTTCAGTCCGCAATACTAAAAAAAAAAAAAAGTGTTTGGTGGAATTTAAGTTGCTTCTCCTGCCTGAGCATGCTAGCCTGCCTGTTGCTGGTAGAGCATGCGTAGTTCAAAGGAGGAAATGGTTAGTTTGGCTCCTAGCTTCAGTTCATGATCAGCTGGTTCCAACCCAGAGATATCTTGGTGGAAGTGGATGGTGGAACAGGATGTCATGCAGCCTGGAAGCCAGCCAGGGAGGGAGCCAGGGGTGGGTGCACTGCAAGAGGAGCACGGCCACTGACGCTGCCCTCCAGCAGGGCGCCACCTGGCTGACCTGCTCAGCCAGGAGCCTGAGTGGTTGATCCTCCACTGAGAACAGTGCCTTCTTGACTCACCAGGAGCCTCCGAACCGCACTACCTGGACAGTTATGTTAACTGGTCCACCCAGGCTGTCTCACATAGCTTTATATTTAAGAAGCTTGCTGGGCATGGTGGCACATGTCTGTAATCTCAGGACTTGGGAGGCTGAGGCAAGAGGATGAATTCAAGACCAGCCAGGGCTACAAAGTAAGCTCAAGGCAAGCCTTGAAACCCTGTCTCAAAAAGACAAAAGAAGAAGAAGGAGGAGGAGAAGGAAGAAGAGGAAGAAGAAGAAAGAGAAGGGGAAGAGGAAGGAGAAGAGGAAGAAAAAAATCTTGCGCACACCTGTAATTCCAGCACAGAAGAGACCAAGATCAGAGAAAGGTGTCTTAGTTACTTTTATCATTTCTGAGACAAAATATCCAACACTCACAAGTTTAGGGAGAAAAGGTTTCTTTTCCTTCCTTTTTCTTTTTTTGTAGTACCAGGGATTGAACTCAGGACCTTGCACTTGCCAGGCAAGCACTTATTCTACTGAGCTATCTCCTTGGCCCCGAGAAAAGGGTTCTTTAGCTCACAGTCTGTAGAGGTTTCAGTCTGTAATGGGCTGGCTCCAAGGCAGGGTGACACATACCAGAGGGCAGTAGCCCGTGGCATTGCCCACCGGCAAAAGCAGTAAGGAAAAGAGACAAGCCGCTTTGTGCCCCTTGTGCTGCGCGCAGCCTCGCTGCCCTTAACCCCAGTTTTGGACTGTGAATCAAGCACACACACTGCTTCAGCCGCCTCCCAAAAGCCTGTGCTCCGTGGCTGCCTGAGGCCGGGGGACATCCAGACACAAACCATAACGGTAAGCTCCAGACTCGTGTGGGCACATGGCACGACAAGCCAGAGCTGGCAGCAGTCGAGCAGATCCCTGGTTTCCAGGGCATCTTCTGCCTATGCTCACCTGCAGGCCTATGTACACCGAGACTTACCAGGCGAGTTAAGAAAGTTCTAGAAAATTAAATACCATTCAGCTTCCTTGGGTGTGAAACCTAGAACACAAACAAACAAGAGTTACACAAGGAGAAATAGTGGGAAACCAAAAGGCAGACTTGTTTGAGATGGAGAAAGGGTAGAGAAAGAAACAGCATAAGGATGGGTAAAGGAGTGTGAAGATGGGAAATGGCACCTGCGTGCTGTGTCCTGTGTCCATGTACCAGGCCCCCGGAACAAACGTACCTGCGTTAATAAAAATGCACTGTCTCCCTACAGAAAGGATGAACAGCATTGCAGCGTTGTTCACCCAGACTTTCTGTTCCACAACTCCCCCCCCCGCCCCCCATCTTGAGCTTGTGTCTTCCGCTCATCTTCGAGACTTCTTGTCGTCATAGCCATAGACCTTGGTCCCCAGGAGCTTGCCAGACAGCAAGGAGCCCCGCCGGTAGCACTCCAAGTCCCTCATGGGACTCGTAGCATTTAGGGCACGGATGTATTACAACCCCAGGAGATCAGGATCTTGCCAGTTTTGCAGAGCGTAGAAGGGATTTTCTTGAAGGTCAGCCGTTATTCCCCGAAGCAATAGGAAGTATTATTTCTATTTTAGACCTGAGCAACGTCTCCCTGCTGTGTGCCAAATGTGGTTCTCCAGCCAGGACTCAGTCCAGGACCGGGCTGTTAGGACCACCTGGTGTTAATCAGCTGAGTGACTCGCTT
>PVKN010025763.1:0-14023 GCA_004027915.1 Capromys pilorides
TATAGTACCTATAAGGAAATGCAACTGTGAGGTGTGGTAATGCATGCCTGTATTTCCGAGCTCTGACAAGTGGAGAAAAGGGGATTTTCTGTTGGAACAGCCTTAAAAAAAATAGTGACAAAGAGATCCTTTCCCAAATTAAAAAAAAAAAAATCAAAACGAATGTAAATATATTTGAGTTTAAAGTTTGAATTCAGTCTCACAGGATGAAAAAGAAAGAGATGTAAACAAAGGGAATAAAACAAGAATAGCATAAACATTGACTGTTTAAGTTCAGTGAGTTCTTACGATGAAGTTGTGAAAAATAATAATGATAATATTATTCGAGTGGCAATTTTTAACTTTTACTAGATGTGGAAGAGTGTGCCAAGTGTCCAGATCATCAATATGCCAACATTCAGAAAAATTACTGCCTGGAAAAAACTGTGACTTTTCTGTCTTATGAAAACCCCTTGGGAATGACTCTGGCTGGTACAGCCCTGAGTCTCACTGTCATCACCGCTGCTGTCCTTGGATTGTTTGTGAAGCACCAAGACACTCCTATTGTCAAGGCCAACAACAGGGCTCTCAGCTACACCCTGCTCATCTCCCTCATCTGCTGTTTTCTCTGCTCCTTGCTTTTCATTGGCCGACCCAACACAGCCTCCTGTATCCTGCAGCAGACCACATTTGGAGTTGTATTCACTGTGGCTGTCTCCACTGTGTTGGCCAAAACTATAACTGTGGTCCTGGCCTTTAGGGCCACTGCCCCAGGCAGAAGGATGAGACAGGTGCTGGTATCAGGGGCACCAAACTACATCATCCCCATCTGTTGCCTGATACAACTCACTCTCTGTGGAGTGTGGATGGGGACAAATCCACCCTACATTGACACAGATGCTCACTCTGAACAGGGTCATGTCATCATTGTGTGCAACAAGGGCTCCCTCACTGCCTTCTATTGTGTCCTGGGATACCTGGGTTGCCTGGCCTTGGTGAGCTTCACTGTGGCTTTCCTGGCCAGGAACCTGCCTGACACATTCAACGAAGCCAAGTTTCTGACATTCAGCATGCTGGTGTTCTGCAGTGTGTGGGTCACCTTCCTGCCTGTGTACCACAGCACCAAAGGGAAGGTCATGGTAGCCATGGAGGTCTTTTCCATCTTGGCCTCCAGTGCTGGGCTATTGGGCTGCATCTTTGCCCACAAGTGCTACATTATTTTGTTAAGGCCAGAGAATAATTTTCTTCTTGGAATGAAAGGCAAAACATGTTCTAGAAGAAAAAATCTTCCTTAAATTAAATTTTCATGATTTTACTGATACATGCTTATTTTATTGGCTAATTTTTCATCATTTTCCAGTCTTATATTTGATGTAGTATGGCATTTTGTAGACTACAGGAAGGACAGATTTTTCTGTCTTTAATAATCATATACTTATAATTGTCAGTAACAAGCACATTTTTTTCAACTGGAATTTCATTCTAGAATTTTTTCCATTGAACCTACCATGAATCATATTTATGCTCATGTTGATTATATTATTCCACCTTTATTTTGTTTTCTGTTTGAGCTTTCAAAACTGAGATGGATTTTTTTCTTTTTTTTTCTTTTTCTTTTCCTTTTTTCTTTCTGTATTTAGGGAAGCATCTACAGGGTGTTCACTGTCTCACTGTGTACATACGACTCATAGTGTTTCTCCTGTTTATAGCCTCCCAAGTGCTGGGATTACAGGTGCACGCCACCATGCACAGTCTCAGTCAACATTTCATTGTGTCTAACGAGTGGGGCCAGCACAACAGGCTATCGACTAAATCCTTGACTCTTGGGTCTGCCTAAGCAGGTGCTTTAATGCACAGAGCAATGGTATGCATTTTTATTCATAATTCTATTTGCCCAAATGTTCTTAATGATTTCAGCATTTTTCTGAAATTGGTATGCCAGAAATCACTCTTAATATGTTATAAGTAATCTTGAACTGATGATGGCAAGTTGCCAAATTTGCATTTTTACACAGCAGTGAATTTGTTAGTATTTAGTAGGGATTTTTCCCATGTATACTTGTCACAATATTTCCATGTAACCTTCTCTAATAATCATTTGTTAATATTCAGTTTGTGACCAGAGTAAAAAACAAAAAAAAAAAAAAAACTGCTATATTAGTATTGCACTGATTCAACATGGCTGAAACTCAAAACAGCAGCTTATCTTCTTAATATCCACTTCCTCCTTCCCCACTCCAGCCCTGAATACAACTTCCTTTTAGTTTCCAATGCACACAGGGGAGCCCCAGTGAGCTCTGTTTGTGTGTCAGAGAATGTGCTCCTCAAACGCTACTGCTATCTGAAATTCATAAAGTCTCAGGCCCCTTTACTCAGGTCAGAGGATCTTCACATCTCCATGTTACATCCTTCTCAATGGCAGTTGAAGCTTTTCTAGCCTTTTCTTTTGCTTCCCTGCTTTGCTTCTAAAAAACCTACCATTTTGGTGCTTTGACTCAGATCTGTGAAGCATGTAGCCCTGAGAGGAGTCTTCCTCCCACAGTTTTGGGCTCCCTGTATAATGAGACACTCCAGCACGTCCTGCCATCACCATTGATACCCTGCATTCAATACCCACCAGCCTCAACTCATGAGTGAGCCATTGTTCAGATTGTGATTCTCTGTCCAGTTTTTCTTAAGTTATAGACATCACAGAAACCTTGGGCCCATGAGACACCACTCACTCCATGTCCCATGGAAAGAGAAGGTGGTCCTGCGTCCTCACTGATGTTGACGTAGTAGGACCAAAATATTGTCTATCCTTTCAGCTTATCTATCTGTAATTTTTGGTCTGTAAACAAGAGTTGGGAGTAGAGGCATGTGCCACAACGCCCAGTCTCAATTGCCATCACAGCATGCACCAGTGGTTGGGTGAGCACTGCAGGCCTGGGGGATTGAATCCCCTGCCTGTGTGCCTACTTGTAGGTGGTTTAATCCACTGAGCTATTTGGCCAGCCCTAGATTAATGACCGTACTACCCTGTAACAGGCGCAGGTAAGCTTAACATCACTATCTGTCTGAATATGAAATCTCTTAGGAACTGTTATTTTCAAATAATCACGAACACTGTCAAATTTAAATCCCTATAGAATGTGAAAAAATTGAACATTTTTACACAGAAAGTTATAAATTAATCAATGTAAAAAATTCTAGCAGGCCAATTCTATGCCTTTTTTTCTCAGAACTGAGGTTTGAACTGGGCTCTTGTGCTTTCCAGGCAAGCACTTATTCTGCTGAGCTATCTCCCTGTTATGGTCTGTATCTAGTTGTCCCCCAAAGCCTCATGCAATCATGGTGCAGGGACTTCTAGAGTTTGAGACTTGACTCATGATCCCCTAGAATTTTGTGTTTTAGTACTGATGAGATTATGGGTATGAGTACTGCTGAGAATCATAGGTGTGGTTTCAGGCAGATAGGCTAAGGCAGAGAGCCTGATGTACTATAAAAAGAGAGACAGAGAGACAGACTTTCGCTGTTGCTTTCTGTTGCCCTGGTTAGTCGGTCGCCTCTGTCGTGATTCTTGCTGCTCTGCTGTCATGAACTGGATGCTCTCTGCCCTGTTCACTCAGCCTTGGGCCAGCTGAATATGGACTGAAACCTTCAGTAACTGCGAGCTAAATAAACTTCCCTTCCTTCATTTTGGGTGTCAGGTATTTGTCCCAGCAACTAGCAAAAAGTAACTAAGACACTCCTCAAACCCTGTTTTTTTTCTTGTCTCTCATTTCATTTTATTACAATTTTTACAAACATTTATTTAAAGAATATAGCAATAATTGATATGACATTAGAATCAGTGCACATTTAGAAGACAATGACAGATATTTCAAGCATGATTTTAGTAATAATCATTGTTGTCCTCAGTGTAGTTGTTTAGTTCACAGATAAGATCATATAGAATTAGTCACAGTTAGAAATCTAACCATTAACTGCAATTTTCACAATCCTGATAGAAAGTCTTAGTCCCATTGCCTTTAACCATCTCGTTTCTATAAATTAACGATTTTTCTACTGCCATGTTTCCTAACTTTTTGCCTTTCTCTCACTTCACTGTTTAATCTTATGTTCTCCCTTTCCCAGTATCTGGGTTATAACTTTCAGTTTTTATTTCTCCTTTCGAGTTCTTACACTAGGGAGACAATATGATATTTATGCATGTGGATCTGGTTTATTTCAGTTATGAGTATAGATTCAAGTTATATGTACTTCCAATGAAGCTTTCAAGTTGTTTTCTTTATAACTATGAAATACTTCAATGTATCAAAACATCACAACTTCATCCATTTCTCATGTGATGGGCATTTTTGTTGTTTTCAAGGTTTGATTAACCCAAATTGTGCTTCTATGAACAGATGTACACATGCTGTGATGTCCTGTAACTCTATGGTGTCCCAAATTTTTGATCAGCGAGATTATGGGACCACAGAGGAAATTGACTGACAAAATATAGTGTGTCTAAGGAGAATCAACTACAGAGAAAAAAATTCTCTCATGCTTTCACAGAGAACAAATTTGTCAAACAAAGGCCTTGACTCATTTAGACGGCTGACACTGACAAAAGATCTACAACATGCTGTATATGGCTTCAAGGTACACCCTGAAGGTATTTGACTGACCTGATCTGATAGCAAATGTTAAATTTTTAGTTATATTAGGCTTGCTTTAATTTGGTGTTAACCATCCAACAGAAAAGTATAACCACAAGGTATAAAAAGTTATACCATATTAATATGTCTCAAGTCAACAACCTCTGACAATTGCTAGTTGTACTGATAACTCACTACTTTTATCAACTATTGGACTGTATTGGATATTTTGCTGAAATCTAATACCTACAATCTTTGGATTGGCTTCAAGTGTGAAAAGGTCCTTTAAAGACTTCTCCAAATACAGCTTCTTGAGTTACAATGGAACACTCATCTCTTACAAAACAAAACAAAAATTGGATATGTTGTGACCCAGAAAGCTAGGATATTAATCAAATGTGTGTACTTGGGACTAGGCCTCAGTGTGTAAACCAAGCTACTTCCCTCCTGAGATAAACACCTGTCTAGTTAAGGTCAGCTATTAGTCACTAGGCAGAATAGTGTCATGTAATTCTAACTTTGTAAAAGTAGAAATAAAGGAGCATTTTACTGTAAAGTATATAGATGGTAGATAGACAGATGATAGATAGATAGATAGATAGATAAATAGATAGATGATAGATAAATATAAACTACTTTCTCTTAGTTCATTGAGAAAAATGATTTGCACCAATATTGTTTAGATAAAGCTGTCAGTCTGCATCTTGCACTCTGAATAACTACTATGAAGATAATAATATTCAATATACTACTGTCTATAATTATCTCACTAACTGCACCTGGAAATATTTCATTGTTATTTTATCTTTTTATGCCTTAAAATGAATAAAAACTAAAATAAAAAGCTGCCCTCATATTCCTTGTGTGTGGTTACTGCCCTCATGCCCCATGGAAAGACAGTTACTTTCTTACATTTAGGGACCACACTCTTCTTTCATTGAAGACCGAGAAAATAAATGTGGGATTTACTTGCTCGTACTTCATGTTTGGAGGAGTAGATGACAATCTCTCCTACAGCGTGAAGGTCTTGGCTCACTTCAAGTTGAGTCACTATTATCATCACACCCCCATTAGGGCAGTTCCTGACATGTTGTTCCCAAGTTTCTTAGGCATTGCTGCCTGTGAGGCCTTAAAGCCAAAAAATTAGTCTTTCACTGCCAGATATGGCACATGGCCAGAAATCCCTTTAAAACACCTTTATTGTTATCAGACATGCTTCTGGTAACTGTTATAGTTTTCAACTGGAATTTTATTCTAGAGTTTTGTTCCACTGATTTTTATTGTTCATGCTTGCTGTTGATTCTATTATTACTTTTCATTTTCTCTGTAGGCTTTGAGGACCAAGATATATCTTTTTAACATTGGCACAAATGTCAGGAGCAGAGCAGGATATAAAATGGGACTTAATTATAATTGTTACTTCAGGGAAATCTAGGTCTACCTTAGCGTATTTAGTTGGGACCAAAAACTTCATTAAATTTAAGGAACAGTGAGAGAGCTCAAGGACCAAATGCCTGTTTCAGCAAACACAGGTACTGGGGTATCATGCCAGCACCACATGCCATGCCAACCCCACACCAAGTGCACTGAGCTGACCACTGAGTCTGGCCCAGTGGCACACACCTGTAGTCCCAGGCCAGGAGAGTGTGAGAAGAGAACGATCACTATGAGTCTGAAGTGTGCAGTGAGACCTTGAACAAAATACATCTAAAAATGAAAGATAAAGGGATTGTTAAAATTTCATCTGAATATTATGCACTTTGAAGTATGAAAGGTGATCAGACATTCTCAGAATGTTCCTCTTCTACCACCATAGCCTCCTTACTCTCCTCAAACACTTACTTGTATTCCCTTCAACTTCTAACTCTCTCAACACCTCCCTCACCTCTGCTCAACTAATTTATCCCTAAGGCAGTCTTCCTTTCTTTCTCCAGATACATTTTTGAATGTATTCATGACACAGTGTTCTACAATGTAATACTGATAATGATATTTTCTTTCAGATTTAAACATGTGATTTTCTGTTACGCTCCAGTTATTTGTAATAAAAATATATAAAAGGCCAACCTAAGGTCACCAGCCAAAAGATAATTTCCTATTGAAACATGTGATGTGTATGCTGTGTAGGCACTGTTGCATTTAGAGATGCCTAGCCAAAACGGGGATTTCATCATGAATACCATAAAACCATTATTATGTATTACTGTTGATGTCTACTTTTCCCTGTAAAACTATAACTCTTGTCTGTTAACATTCTACAGGGATTTAACTAGGAGAACATTCACGGTGGGTAAGAAATAAGATTTCTGTGGTCACACTTTATATTTCAAGGTGCTTAATACTCAGATAAAATTTTAATAATTAAAGATATTGGTCCTACCTAAGTATACTAAGGGAGATCCAGATTCTTCTGAAATAATAATTGTTAATAATTCCGACTTTTATCCTGATATTCTCCGACATTTATGTCAGGGTTATAGAGACAGATCTTGCTTTCCATGTCTTCAGTAATAAACACAAAAATTAACTGTGCACAAGTACCAGCTTCTCACTATGATACTTGTGACTCCCAGCAGAACAAGACCTTAGCAAGGTAACACACAGCCTAAACAATGCTTCCCCCTGATGTCCATCTGTACCTTGATGCAAGTGTGGTGAAGTACACTGGGTAAAAGCCTGCCACATCCTGTGGTCAACATGGGAACATAGTCCCGTCTGCAGGCTTCGAAGTCATAGGAAATGTGAACATGATCGCCCTTTCTCCAGAGAGAGGATACTCCATCAATAGTTGACCTGCTTGTTCTTGCTTCTGAAGAGAAATAATGGGGCACTGAGTCCAAGGCCCCACTGAGATATCTTTGTGAGAGCACTGAATCACACTGGACATCTCAAGTAGGGCATTCTTTTTTGTTCATGTAGTGGGAACATAATATCTTCTTCCTGAGTTTTCAGGTTCTTGTATTAGATCTACAGTCTTCATGGACTATAAATGTGTGTTAATGGGTGACCTTCATGACCTGTACAGACAGCACTTATTATCTCCTGACACCAGATGTCTTTTCACTCATTATTTTCTTCTGATTCCAACCTGCTCCACTTCATGGAGAGAGATGTCTTCTTAAAGCTCCACTTCTCTTTCATTTTTCTCTTCCCACAGTGCTTGTCCTACACATCCAATCTCAATGTGCTGTCAGCTGTTCCTTCCTTCTTCTGTTGTTGAAGATACACTGAGAAACTTCCAGTTCCACTTTTGCCACCTGTGTGACCCCTGCACCCATTTACCTCAAGGATCACTCATCCTTCCCTGCACTTCCCAACATCCAGCAGCCCTAAAACATCAATGGGGAATATTAGGAAATGGGCTTTTAAAGGCCTACCTTACCAAAGTTTTCCTGGAGCTACACATGCCTTGACCTCAAATTCTTCATTTGGCTCTAACTGGACTTAAAGCCATTTCTAGGGCCCCCCACATTCCTAAATCCATTTGAGCTCATGTATGGGAGATCTTTTCTATTTCTTAACTTTCTTGCTCCTGATAAGCTTCTTGAATTTCTGATTAGATATCTGTTCTTTCCTTCTTCGAGTACCTGCTGCTACATCATGCAGATGCTTTTCTCCCTCAACCAATAGATACTTCTCAATTGGCACTACATAAATTTTTTGGTGATTTAATATGTCTTAATCCTCTAATCCTACAGGATTAGATCCCATATGGACAGGACTTCAATTGGTTGTCCTCTGTAAGCAACAGTGGTAAAAGTCACCAGCTTGCCTTCTTGGATCCACATCACTTAAGCCAACCTGTCTCCAGACAACTCCACTCCACTGACAACTCCAATCTTCTTGATACTATGCCACTGTTTGATGGGTGGTACTCACAACTCCTGTGACCTACACATCGCTGCTTACTAGGTGTCCAAATCCCAAGGATAACACAAGGGTTGCTTTTCCAGCTGGATTCTTGTCCACTATCTTCTGATAGCCCTTTTGTTTCACTTTTGCACCATTTTTCCAGTTGGGTTTTAAGTGTCACACAAAATTTACTCAGTCTCTGATTTGAAACTTCACCAATAGATAACTTCTCATCCTAGCTAAAAACCCTGGCACTAACTTCTATATGTGTGAAAACCACCATCCTGTCGATTATTCAAAAATGAAAACCCCATTTAACAGGAAAAAGTATAAGAGATTTGTCACTGCTTCATAACATCTAAAAGATGGAAATGATATGTTCTGGCCTGAATATGCATTTATAAATTATCATGGCCCTGATTCAACTTGGCTGAAACCCAAAATAACAGGTTATCTTCCCAATAATCACTTCCTCCTTCCCCATTCTATCCCTGAACACAACTTGCAATTACTTTCCTGCCACCCCAATCATCCCCTTCACAGAACCTGCCCCTCAAATTCCTCCCCCATTAAAAGTCCATAAAATCTCAGAACCTGTCTTAAGTCAGAGGATCCTCCACCTTCCATTTTACTGATCCTCTCCCTATCCTGATCAACAGGGATAAAGACTTTTTCTAGTATTTCTTTCACTTCTACTTGTTTCCTTGCTGTAGGAAAACCTAACAGATATGAATTATGTGTCTGTATTTGCAGTTTCCATACTGTACACATTTTATATATGAAGTATTGGGGAAATGATACCACGTTTTCAGGATGCATCAATGTTGGAGTGAAGAATTAGAACTTGCTCTTTGGGGAAGATGCTGCAGCAAACTGTCCTAGTCCATTGGGGTGCAATGAGGAGTAAACAGTTGGCATGGTTAAGGCCAGCCTGAGGTTGCAGAACCTCACAGTCCCTACAACTGGAAAGAAACTGCATCAGGTGTTTTGACTACAACACTTCCTAGGGGTTGTGTGTCTCTTTCAGTGCCGGAGGTAAAAGTACCATTGCACTGAAACAGTCCTGTACTGAGACATAAACTCTGTTTAGTCAAGATGACAAAGATCCATCAATTGTGATCTTCACATTGATTAAGAGAAATAATTTTCTTTTTTTTTAAATTTTATTTATTTATTATTTATTTGTTTGCTTGTTGTGTTTGTTTGTTTCTTTATTTATTCATTTTGTGGCTGGCTCAGCCTGCCCTGGTGGTGGCGCTGGCGCAGCATGTGGTGCCGGGGATCGAACTGCAGTCCCCGCAGTCGCCTGAGCCCTCCTAAGCAGGCACTTTAGACCACTGAACCATCTCGCTGGCCCGAGAAATAATTTTCTTTACCTGCGATGTGTTCTTTAAAAGAAGAATGCATACATATGCCTGCTGCAGTGGCAATCCTTTAGTTAACAATACCAAATTGCTAATATAATTTCCTTTTAAGCTATAAAATTTCTGAAAATGTCAACACAGGACATTCCAGTTTTCCCAGTAAAAGAACTTTAGATTAAATCATGTAGCCAACCAGGGCGTTTTGTTTGTTTGTTTTGTTTGGGGGAGTAACAAATTAGAATTAAATTAAAACAGAAAAAATCAAATTATACAGAACTTTGCTGAACAAAGTAATATGAATTTCATAGTATTTGTTGTAATCCACAGTGTTATCTCCAACCAGTTATACATATTACCAGATATATCCATATAAAATTGGAAGAAGAAAGAAAAAAATGTAAAACAAATTAAGAGAAAAAGTACAAACAATTTAAAAAATGAAACACAACAAATTAAGCATTATCTCTTCCTTTCCATACACCAGCAGAAATATGCAGTACAGTTGTTTCCCACTTATGGCCATGATTAGTCGCATGCTCCAGTGAAGTGAATACAGGCATAGGAATGTCCTCCTCTTGACATGTCTTCCCCAAACAGAGAAAATAAGTACACAAGGTTTGGAAAACGAACTATTTTACTCATAATGACAGCTGCAAAAACTCTTGGTGCTTTAAGATAAAATTGAAAGAAATGAAACCAGAAAGATATAATAGTTACAATAAAATTGAAAGAAACTGAGCATAAGGATTAAACAGTGAAGATGAGAGAAAGGAGAAAAGATAGAAAAAAAGGAGTTTGAAAAAAATCATGGAAATATACTGTTATGGTTTGTGTCTGAGTGTCCTCCCCTAAGCCTCAAGTAGGCCATGGGGCAGACACTGCTGGAGGATAAGCAAGTAGCTTCAGTGGTGTGGCCAAAGGAGCAGAAAAACTTGAGGGGCTTGTCCAGAGAGGCACAAACTGTTAAACTGACAGCAGTGCTGCCAGACACCTCACTCTTGTGCCCTCTCTTGGAGGTGTGCAACGGATCATCTTGGACATGGTGGTGCAGTGTCTTCAGGTCTTGCCATGTAATTCAGGCTGTTTTAAACTAAGAAAACTCGAGTAACTGTGAGCTAAGTAAATCTTTCTTTCCCTAAGCTTAAGTGCCAGGTATTTGTCCAAGAAACAAGAGAAGAGTAACTAAGACATAATTTAGTATCAGATGTGGTTGGCTAAACATGACCATGTGGATTGCCAGCTTTTGGAAATTGCTTATGGGAAGAGATAGAAAAGGTGGGGAGATGTTTCGCAAAAGAGAAGAGCTGGAACAGCTTCAGCTGGTATGTATAGTAGATTCTGGTCAGAGCTCAGACCAGAAGACTGATAGAAAACATGTCTGTAAAGAGCAGGCTGGTGAGGTTTCTTCTGGGAAGAAGGACCACATTGGTTGCTGGACTCTGGATCATTTGAGTTTGGCTTGACAGGAAGTTTGTCAGAATTTTGCCCATGTCCAGAGACTTTGTCTGAGACTGAAATTAAACATGGAGGACTGATTAATTTTTCAAAGGAAATCTCAAAGCAGTCAAATATTGGGGCAGTGGTATGGTTATTGTTCTGGACTCTTAATGAAATATATGTTGAGAATGAAGAGCAAAGAGCCCAGCAGAATGGTCTAAAGTATCATGAGTTTAACCAGAAAGGAAATGCCAAGAAGTCACTGGCAAACAAGAACATGAGAATAGAAAAGATATCCCAAGGGGGGCAGTGAGATGGCTCAGTGGTCTAAAGTACCTGCTTAGGAAAGCTTAGGCAACTACAGGGACCTTGTTTTGGTCCCCGGCACCACATGCTGAGCCATCCCCACACCCTGGGCAGGCTAACCTGACCATAATATGTATGGGGAGGGGGGAGGGAGAGGGAGAGAGAGAGAGAGAGAGAGAGAGAGAGAGAGAGAGAGAGAGAGAGAGAGAATATATCCTGAGGGCATCACAGGAGGCAGCACATCTCCATTTTTTGCAGCCTGAGAACCCCAAGCATATGGAACTTTGCTCTGGGGAGAAACCCACAGAGCCCCACAGAGCCACACATTCCAGTATGGAAGCAGGGACCACACCAGGTTCCAGAATGGAGCCAGCAACTACACCATACTACGGAATGGCTCCAGGATAAAGAACTTTATCCTTGAAATCAAGGTCAGAGTAGTTGGCGATTTGGGCACTGGAGTCCTGCAACCAAGAGAGGAAAACCTGGCTACTGCTCCAGTTGGCAACAGACCTTGGCATTATCTACAGGATGTCGGTTCTAGGTGCATGCAGTATTCAGGAGTTCTGAGGTTAAGAAGGCTTCCACTTAGATTTCCAAAGGCATGGGAGGCCATGCATTGTGCCCCTGAAAGGCCAGTGTGTAAAGGTGTGAGTGAGACTCCTATTCTGTAGAAACCCCAGAAGTATGGAAAAGCCAGTAAAGTGGATCATCTAAGGAAAACTGCAAAAAGGGAGCAAAGCTGGCCTAAGAGAGAAACCATGGGAAATAAAACCCCCAGAAGTGTCATAGAGGCAGAGCCACATGGAGTTCACAATTTGACACAGATTGCTTCAGATGCTCCACAAGAACCTACAGGACTTAATGTTTTCCCCACTGGACTCTGGAATTGTTTTGACAACAATGGTTTGTATCCTTCTATGTATAACTTTAGAATGTCAATATTTATCTTGCTCATTTAAATGTTGATGTATTTAACTTTTTATTTGTACAGTGACTCACAGTTGAGAGTTTGCCTTGGAGCTTGGAGAAGACAGGCCTTGGAATTTTCAGTAATGTTAAAACTTTCAAGGCTTTGGCAACTCTTAGAGATGGACTAAAATTCCTTTTGGACAAAGAGATGTGCATGAGACTTTGGAGATCCATGGGTGAAATGTTATGGTTTGTGTGTAGCTGTCCCCTTAAGGCCCAGTGTACCTCATGGGGCAGACATTCCTTTCGGAGCAGTGAGTGGCGTGAGGGGCATTGCCAGGGGTCCAAGACAGAGATCAAGGGGTGGATCTAGAGAGGCACGAACTGTTAAACACGCAGCATGCGATGTCAGAACACCCCTACCCCCAGACAGCAGCCTCTCACAGAGATGGAAAGGGTCATTCTTGACACGACAGTGCCCCAGGCTCTCCTCCAGGTCTTAAAACCTTTAATAACTGAGAGCTAAATAAACCATTCCTTCTCTCATTTTGAGTGTCTGGTATTTGTTCCAACAATAAGAGAATAGTAACTAAAGCATATACAGATAGGATGGTTGTGATTATTATACTTATAATTTCCATCAGATTTTTTAAAAATAGCAGTTAATGTTTAGAATTGTCTCTTTGACTGTGCATACTGATATCTGAATTCTAAGCGACTACATGTAGGACAGCAATGTGTAATACAAAAGCATTGTTGAATGACTCCCCTGTTGGTTTTCTAAATGTGTTCCATTTTTAATATCTTATTCATAATTTTTATATTCTCTTAAAACATTTTTTAGAGGCTGGCTGAAAATCTCAGCAGATTAAAGTACCTGTGAAAGCAGGCACAGAGTCTGGGGATTCAATCACAGTGCCTGTCGTGCCAGTCCATCCCGAGGGAGCACCAAAATGGCAACTGTGACTGGGCATGGTGGTGTGCGCTTGTAATCTCAGCCCTTGGGAAGATATTAACAGATGAATTCACTATGAGTCTTATCTAGTACTGAGACCCTGAATACCTTATAAACACTTCACTAAACTATAAAAAAAAAAAAATTGGGACCAGCGAGATAGATGTTTCGACACATCATTAGGCATGCTTAGATTCCTCTTTATACAGGCTTAAGCAAGCTTAGGGATCTTGGTTTGATCCACAGCATCCCATTCTGCACCAACTCTGCACCCAGGGCTGGCAGAATAAGCCAAAGTCTGGGCATGGTGGCCTATGCCTATAATCCCAGGGGTGGGGAGGCTGAAAGATGGAGGACACACAGAGTCCAAGCTGCAGAGTGAGATCCTTCAATAACCAAATATATTTTTTAAAAAGTGAAAACTAAAAGAAAAAAAATAAGAATTCTTGAAAGCAAGCATTAATATTCAATTATTTGTCCGACCTTACATAACTATATTTATTAATCTGAGCAAAAGATTTGATGACAAATTAGTAGTAATGTAATCATTGATAACTTGTGATTCTTGTTTTGAAAATCTGTAACATACATATTGT
>PVKN010025764.1:0-14008 GCA_004027915.1 Capromys pilorides
AAGAAAAACAATTAGCCTTCCTCATTTTTCTCTTCTTTGGCAAAGGAGCGCCTTCCTGCATGGCCCAGAAGTTCCTGGGCCCAGTTCCGAGGCTCGCTGGGGTTGGCACTTGCCTCAGGCCTGCCTCTCAGCCCCAGAGAAGGAGAACTCATTTGGAATTCCAGCTCAGACTCCAACAGACCTCAAGCAGCCTGCAGATTCCTTTTGGCTAAATTTTTTCCAAGTACGAACAGTGCTGAGGTTTTTCAAAAGTGAGAGAGAGAGAGAGAGAGAGAGAGAGAGAGAGAGAGAGAGAGAGAGAGAGAGAGACAGAGAGACAGAGAGAGACAGAGAGAGAGAACTAAGAGAGTCATGAACAATCAGATACTGTGAGTTGAAAATTATTTCTAGACTCCTACCTTGAGTCCCATCTGGCAAGCACCTCATGAAATCTGAGTGGGGAGCCCTCCTGGCACTTGCAGGAGGGGGTGGGGCTTTGCTTGTCCACCACAGAGACCTCCTGGAGGGAGCTGGGTGAGCCAGGCGGCTCCTCCTTCTTCCTTAGGCTGGCAGGCAGCCGATCCCTCGCACCTCCAATCTTCCCTCTAGCTCGCGCTCCACCTTCTTATTCTAGCCGCTTTCCTCTTGTCTGGAGCCTCTCCTAGGCCAATTCTGCTGATCTGGGCCCAGTTAGCCTGGCAGCCCTGCAATGAGTAGCCCAGGGTCCACCCAGGCCTCCAGCCCCAAACGGGCAGCTGAAGCTCAGTCCTGATCAGAGCTGCTGCCCAAGCTCTGCACCGTTTCCTCAGCTTCTCCGCCTGCTGCTTCCCTGACTTAGCCAAATCTTTTGGACTCCATCGCATCTGTTCCTGTTCAAGAAACGCTGTGCTGTTTGCCAGGCAAGCCAGCTCCAGTTCCTGGCTGTGGGTGCCCCTGCTCTCTGCAACCACATGATCATGCATTCCAGTCCCTAGCCACCCTCAGACAAGCCAAACTTCACCCTGTCCATCTGCAAACACAGGGCCTCACAAAATTAGAAAATAGCAAACAATTGACACATTGAAGACACCTTCAGTGAATATATATATATATATATATATATATATATATATATATTCATCAGGATGTGGAGATCTGATGGTCCTCCTACAGGAGTAATAACAGCAGACCCACAAGACTTCCCTGAGGATTAAAGGGGTTAATATACGCTACACTTCTCTAATCCTGCTGGACCCAAACTGATCCTTCTCCTGCTATTATAAGGTACGGCGTCGTGATTACACATTTCATACTGGCTTCCCTCTACGCTGGACTGTCTTGACTATAACATTGTCTTTCTGCCTTTCTATGCAAAGATCCATCAGGAATAGCCATTTGCTTCAGGGTGGGTTTTTGGATTCCTGTGGAGATTAGGATTTTTACAAGAGTATAACTTGGCATTTGCAACTATCTCAAGTTAAAATGAAGAAGTCAAGATGCTTATTTTACAGGAGCTCAAATTTCTGGCAACAACCTGTACCATGTCTATTAGGGGAAATGAGTGGGTCTCTATATAACTCGCAGCCTCTGCCGAGGTTTGGTTTAGCTTCTTTCCAACAAGAAGGTGTGTGTTCCAAGCCATGAAATTTGTCAGCATCACCTACATCTGCAAACCTGTCGTTTACGTATGCTGTACATTATTCTTTAAAAAATAATGACTCTGCTTTGCAACTAGAATTTTCCTTTTGCTTGTTCAAGGGCTGAATTAATGTGACAAAGGGGGTTGTTGGAGAAAGCCTATTATAAAGGTGTGGTAATGCCTGCATTCCAGAGGAGGTGACCGAATACATTCCAGTCTCGTTAAAGAGTACACAGCTGATGAGATATCCATGTGGTTTCAGGGGGAGAACAGCTCAAACTTGCTGAGGTTTTTAAAGTACTTAGTATCTTCCTCATAATAAAAAGCTCAAAATGTTTTGAACTACTGCAGCATTTTGCTTCCCTAAGGCAGGATACATATACATATGCACATAAGAGTATCTGTGTGTACACATTCTGCCCACACTATTCTGTTTTCTATCTCTCCTTTCCCTACTGGGGATCAAGATAAACCACCAGGCGATGTCTTCTAGACTCAGGAATGGGAACACAGCACTTACTGTACTTCCAAGATATCAGCAAGATCTCCAGGAAGGAGCTAGCAAATTAAATACCAGAAATGCTTCTCTGCGCACTTTGTAAGACAAACTCTCTTAGGCCTAGGGAAGATACTGCAAAACAATGAAGGTCACACAATTCTGCCACATTCCCACCCGCACTCTCCAACTATTGTCCACAAATGAGAAGGAAAACATCAGCATTCCCCAAATGAGTTCATTTTAGGTCTGGTTTCGGTTAATCATTTCATAGGATTAAACATTTGTTGATTGATGTTTGCAAATCATTGCTCCAAGGAAACCTCGTATAAGAGGATAATGTAAAGGAGGCAAAAAGATTATCTCTAGATATTCTTAATATTCATCCTTTGACAACCTTGATTGGCTCCAGGTTTTTGACCAGACAGCAATGACACAGAAATTTGCTAGGACTTGAACAAGTGCTCCTCTGCTTCTCCAGAAAATAATTCCAGGAACACCTGGTTTGGTTTTGCAGTGTGTGAGGTTTGGACACCCCTCCGTTTGGGCTCTCCGTAGCTAGAACACATTACTAGAAGGCCATGCTTGTGTCACACACCTTGAGAGCAGATGCTCATCTGTAAGACAGGAAACCCATAAGCTATCTCTTTTCTCCAACAGATCCCATGCAGGCACTTATATTTGGGCCCGGAACGAAAAAATCAACTTTATGATTCTTTTTTATTATTTTGGTACAGAGTCTCAATAAGCAGTTCAGACTCATATGATCCTCCTGTTTCGGCCTCCCTAGTGCTGGGATTACAGGCATGCACCACTGTGCCTGGTTCCAGGGCCAGCCTGGCATGTGGTACTGGAGATCAAACTCAGTACCTTGTGCTTGCCAGGCAGGTGCTTACAAAGCCAAGCTCTCTCCCCAGTCCTCATCACCTTACTTTTGTTGTCCAACTGTGATGCAAGGCAGGGGGGGATCACTAAAATTTTGTTCCTACCTCTTCCTGAAGGGGCAACTTTGACACTAGGGGAAAAATTATCAGGATGCCTGTGATAAAAGCTCTCCCCTCTCAATAGTGAAGCACCAACTTGAAGCTTGGCTCTTTTCCTAAAGCTCTCCTCAGCTGACTGCTCAGGGTTCTACCACCCCTGGCTTTTCTGCAGTTCTCAGTGTAACTTAAATTCTAGTTCCACACTTCCCCCGAGTCATAAGGAACACTTCCTAAAACAATAAGTGAGGACTAGCACCGCCAATCCTGATACCACCTGAATCCAGTTTTCTTTTCCTTACCCCATGAGGCACAGGGCAGAGCTTGTAGCAATCAGCTTTCCTGCTGCTGGCATCGAAGAGCGGACAGCCACAAGGAGTGCATTCAGCTCGTGGCTTCAGAGGGCTCAGCTCCGTGCTGGCTGTTGTGGGGCAGAGACATCATGGCAGAGGGGTGTGACCAAGCTAGGCTCCGCAGTTCATGGTGGCTGGGAGGCAGAGCACAGGACTGGTGCAGACAGGAGGGAGGGAGGAATCAGACAGAAACCCCAGTGGCACAACTGCACAGACCCAGACACACTCAGGGGTGAGCTTTGCTAATCCCCTCGACAGTGCACAGGCTAAACAGGTGGACGAGTAAGCCACAGGGATGCAGGTAGAAGTCAGGGTTGCCATCCAACTGGAAGCTATGCTGATGGACAAAGCCATCTGGTCTACCCAAGTAAAACTAGCCAGTTCACTCAGAAAAAAACTACCTGGGTTAGCAAAAAAGTTTTAAGAAAAGAAACTTTTGCCAAAAGATGGCTCTGTTAAATTGGGAGTAAGATTTAAATTAGAAGATAAAAGAACCCAGAGAGAAAATACCGGAAGCAGTATATCCAGTCATTGGGTACACTGTGTCATAGATTTCATCCTTACAGTATGCCATGCCAATCCCAGAGTTATTTCAATACTATTTAGTTATTTAAGCTAGATAGTTATATAGCTATATTTAGTTATATAGTTTTTTTTAAGTAATAGTTACAAAATAACAGTACTTAAATGTTAAGCCTGAGGGGTTTTTCCTGGTCAAAGAACTCCTCAAACTCTCCTGTGTAGACTGTAATTTATCTACAGTGGTACCTCAGCTCACATATTTAATTTTTTCATGATTCTGGTAGTAAATTCAATTGGACAAGAGCTGAATCCAATGCAATGGGTAGGTTCATTATTGATCTTATGGGAAAATTGGATTTGGTTCTTAACCAATTTGGTTTGCGATCAGGATTGTGGAAAGGATGAAGTTTGCGAACTGAGGTGCCACTGTAGCTCTCACAATAATTCAGTGATGTCCATGTATGTTTTTTCCGAGTCTACCAATCTGAAAATGTGAAACCTAAAGAAACTAGGAGACTTACTCAAGATTACCTAGCAACTAACTGGTGAACCTGAGCCAAATATTTTTGAGTTCAGAGCCAACATTCCCCACTGATGTATTCAAGGCACTGATTATAACTTCCTGCAAGGACTGTTGCATTTAGGAGGGTCTAAACTAAAATTCCAGCCTCGTCTTCAGTAGTTAGCGATTACTATGTGCTTTCCATCTTCCCTCATTCATTACTGCTGAGTCTCTATTGCTTTGATGCAGGTCACACCTCCACCTGATGTACAGAGAAGTTAAACGCCCATATGGCCCTAGCAGGAAGCAGTGAAACCTGAACTCAACCCGTGACTGGCCCTAACTGCAAAACCACACTGTCACCTGCAAGTTGCTTATGAGTAACTCCAGAGATACTATTTACAGTTTTAGAAAAGTTTGAGATAGGTGGAATTATCAGAACATTCTGAGAATCACGATAAACCATCTTCAGCAAATTTTCAGTGTAATCTCTTGTGCTCCTCAAATTTTAAAAGCCAGGCAGCTGTCCCCAAGCCATCAGCACTGGCTCACTGTGTGTACCATCATGTTGAAGCTTTTCAAGAAAACATTGCCATAAATGTTCCTCAGACTATAAAGATCCCCACTAGCAGCATCACGGAATGTAGGGGTTTTATGTGAGACTGGGCCTCCCTCCAGCTCTTCCAAGAGCTCCTCCTTGGGCTCCTTTAATTATGGATTGTTGGCTTTTACAGCAGGGTTAGAGGAGCCCTTCAGGAAGCTGTAATAGGCAGTGACAGTTGCCTTAGCAACTAACAGATGAGTGCCCTCTCCTTTCCCCAGTTTCCTGTGTCCCCACAGCCACTGCACCAGGGGTTCCAAAATCTTTGCAGCTCTCCCCATTACTGGTACATGGTATCTCAGAATCCAGATTTGGGGCCCCAGTGGCTGCCTTGTGAAAATTTCTGGATCATTTTCCAGGCATTTTCCCTCTTCTGCAAGGCTAGCTTCACTGGCCTGCTGGAAAAGTATCCACAGCTCTCACTGCAGCATTTCCAAGGCTTTCATCCCAGAGGACTTTGAGATAAAATTGACCCACCCTACTTTTCATCCTGTGCATTTGCCATTATCAGATTTCTGAGTGGAACTAATGAATGCCTTTTATTTCCCTTGAACAGAAGGAATCTTGAAGACACTGAACCAAAGAATCTGCTGGCTGAAGGGAATGAGACTAGTTTTTCAGAAAATAGGAATGTGCCATTCTCATGCCTCTGTCTCCCATGCCTGCCTTAGAGGATGGTATCTTCACCATGACGATGCCAGAGAGGAAAAGAGCTTTTTCCTCGCAGGAGGCGAAGACACATTTTGGATTGGTCCTGGGAAACAAAATGCCAAAATTTGAATCTAATCTACTTTCCTTAGAATATCTTTAAAATAGTCCTTAGACTATTTCCTCAGAATATCTGGGACCAGTCCCCAAGTTCTGTGTAATCAGAAATTTCTGCAGTAAGCCCTTTTATTTTTCACGATGGTTAGATCTATCATTTGATTCTCCAGCTCCACTGCCATTGTCCTTGAAAACTTTCTGAACAAAACACCTGATATCTAGGAGAGTAGATTGGAAGAGAAATCTGAAAAGCCTGAGCACTGGACAGAGCTCACAGTGGTTTCCTGTACAAAACAGCATCAGAAAGCACATCTCGGTGCTTTTGTCTCCAAGACAGAGCAAACCCTGGAGGGTCTTCAGGGAGGGAGCTTCAGGATGTTTATAACATCAGCACTGCTTCATATTTGTTCCTGGAAGGAAGCCCAGCATGGGTAGGAAAACCTACAGGATGGAGCTCACAGCATTCTAGAGTCAAGATCAGGGAATCTGCCACCAGGGACAATAAGAATGGAGGCACATCAAGACCCCTAGTACATGCACGATCTTTAAGACTATGAAAGTGTTAAGTCCCAAACCACAAAGATTCTGGTGAGCTGAACTATAAGGACCAGATGAAATCATTCCCAGTGTCCCCTTATCTAAAGCCAAAACCACCAACCCAGAACAACGAACTACCTTATACAGAGTACCGGAATTTCCTCAGCCACTCTGCCCATCTTTCCAGCTGTCCTAGCATTAAAGAGCTCAAACAGGTAAACAAAGTCTGAAAGTGCTAGCTACACCTGGATCAAAGGGTCTGGAGCTGTCCCTGGTGCTGCCCGGGCACCTAAGGAATCTGTCCCATCCATCTGGCCATGGCTTCTGCCCCTCTCCAACTGGTATCTTTGTTCTTCTGGTTTTACAATCCCAGTTTATTTCTTTCCAGCCAGATCCATTCCAACCATGTGTATTCTGCAACGTTACTCGTACTCAGCAGGCTGAACTCCATCCCTTGATTGAGATAACCCTCCCAAGAGCCAGCCTGTGAACACCTTGGGTCACAGAACAGGAGCTCCATCTCAAGAAGGATGAAAATAGAGGAAGAACGGTGACATATTTGACCTTCAGAAAGAGCATGGTACCTTCAGTGCAAGGAATGGAGAGAAAGCTAGGAACAGCTGGGGAATTAACTCAAGCAAAATATAAGCTGTGATTGAAAACCATGATGATTGTTTACATTTTTAAAAA
Source organism: Capromys pilorides (assembly GCA_004027915.1). NCBI lineage: Eukaryota > Metazoa > Chordata > Mammalia > Rodentia > Capromyidae > Capromys > Capromys pilorides. The sequence continues at coordinate 7,044 of PVKN010025764.1, forward strand.
AACTATTACAGTACAACACACATTGCCATTAATGCCTATCAATACATTCCTCACACCACACACTTAAGCCATCATTCTTGTTGCTTTCTCAAGTTTTCCTTCATGCAGGCATGCTTTTGAGGTATGATCAAAAATATGCTGAAAGTCATTGTCAAATACTAGCCAGCCAAAAGGCAGGCTCGTATAAAAACATTACACTCTGGCTTCATTTACCTTATATACCAGGTCTGGTGCCATGTATCTCCTGGTTCTTCCCCGAAGTCAAAATGATCATGAAACAGTCATCTTGAATCAACACAAGACATGAAGGCAGCCATGACAGTGCAACTCCAGATGCTCACAAAGGAGGACTTCCGGCACGGCTTCAGACAGTTGTGAGAACAAGGGGGTAAGTGTGTTTAAAAGGAGGAGGGTACTGTTACAGGGATTAATGGCAATCGATTACAGTGTCTTCTACTGTAAGATTTTCTAAATTTAAACATTCACCATAGTGGGGGCTGGCAAGACAGCTTAGCAAACTAAAGCACTTTTTTAGGTAAGCACAGGGGCTGGTTCCATCCCTGGCACCACATGCCACACTGGCCCCACCCCCAGGGTGGGCTGAGCCAGCCACAGAGTCCAGGCATAGTGGCACATACCTGCAATCCCAGTGCTGGGGAGCCTGAAAACAGGAGGATCACTATAAGTCCAAGCTGTATAGTGAGACTTTATAACAACCAAATACGTTGTTTTAAAAATTCACCCTACTTTCGGTCATACCAAATACAATAGACTAGATTAAGATAGTGACAGAAACAAGAAAGAAAATGGTAGTTTCAAGAAATATTTAGGGGAGCTTGTGAGTTAGCTCAGTTGTGTAAGCACCTGCTTTGGCAAACGTAGTCAGATGCAGGGGAAGATGGTTTGGTCCCCAGCTCTACCTGCCATTCTAGACCCCACCCTTCAGGCAGCCTGAGCCAGCTAAAAAAAAAAAAAAAAAAAAAAAACCCTTTGGGCCAACCAAATAGCTCAGCAGATTAAAGCACCTGCAAGCAGGCACAGGAGTTGGAGGTTCAATCCCTAGGCCTGCCGTGCCAGCCCCACCCCCCTGGGTACACTGAGATGGCAATTGAGACTTGGCATGGAGGCATGTGCCTATAATCCCAGTTCTTGGGAGGCTGCAAGCAGGCAGATCACCATGGCCACCTGAACATACATCTGAGTCTCCAGAGATACATCTGTGATCATTAATACGAGACTCTGATGTTTTTAAATCTTTATTTATTTAGTTAGTTATGTGTTTATGTGGCACAGAGTCTCACTACACAGCTCCCACTCATAGTGATCCTCCTGTCTCAGCCTCAGCAATGCTGGGATTACAGACACACCCCAACATGCCCAGTTTCGGTGCCCGGCAGCACCCAGATCTCTGGTGCTGGCATGACATGCAGTACCAGGGATTAAACTCAGGTTCTTGTACTTGCTTGGCAGGCACTTAGACCACTGAACTATCTCCTGAGCTGAGTATAGAGATTTGGAGTCATAGGACACAGACAGGGTCGAAGCCACATGGCTGCATGAGAATTCCCCATGTCAGAAGATACTCAAGAACCCATGAATCTATTGTTTGATACATTAGAATGTGAGCCTTCAGCGTGATGGATGAGAGTGAGAGACAGGAGGTACAAGCGAGAATGTGTCAGAAGGACCTGAATAGAAGGAATACAGTGGTTGCGAGGCCACATACCTCCAATGCCACACAAGAACAGGTTTGAAAATTGCCCACAGGATTTAGTGACAAAAAGACCTCTGGCAACCTTCACCCACTCAGCTGTCTCCTGAGGGGAGTGGGTGAGAGATGCCAGCTCAGACTGGATGAGGAAAGACTAGAAGGCTGGGAGTTGGAGTGGAAACAGATCGAAGCCTTACAGATATTTGACTGTGAAGAGGAAGAGAGAGCCAGAGGAGTGGGCCAAGGACACTGTGGAGATTTATTTTTGTTGTGAGGATGAAAGTACTTCAATGTATTTAAATGCTAAGTGCATTGGGCCAATGGAGAAGGCGATGTTAATGCTGAAAAAGGAGATAACTACAGCTAGACACCTGGGAGGCTGGAATGCAGCTGGAAACCCAGGATGAGCACCTTTTTCGCTGCAGAGAGAAGCACAGAGGTCGGAATGGTGCAGGTGTGTGAGGTCTGAAGGGGTGGTGAGCAGTTAGGGCGCTTCTGCCCACCCCGCTCCAGGCAGCACAGCAGCACATCTCTCTCAACCACTTTATCATCCCAAAAAAGGAATGAAATTTGTTCTATTGGGAAAACTGGAACATGTTGGTGGGTGTTAGAAGGAGGCAGACTTTTACTCAGAAGAACTTGTCTACAACCAGAGCTGCCCAGCAACATGCCAGGCTCATGTGAAGAGCAAAGCCACAGCCGGCCCAGCTGATGCCAGTGAAGCTCACACTGGAAAGAAGCTTGAGCTAGAGGCGTCCAAAGATCCTCCCGGCTCCTCTGCTCTCAAGGAAGCCCCTGGCGCCTCCACAGAGTCCTCACCCCGACTGCTCTTCCTGAGAGGAACCTTGGGAGTGTTGCACCAGCATTAAAGCTGCCACCCACAGCTCAGAAGATATTCAGGAGAAAACTGTGACCCTCAGAAACAACGGCACATCCTGTCACTTCACTGTTGTAACTTCGTGTTTGGGGTCCTGCTTGTCCCCAAGAGTTCCCTGTGAAACTAAACACGTGTGTCGGAGGGTTTCCCAGGCTCCTGGGCATCAGCCAAGCCCTGGGGGCAGTGCTCACTAAGGAGTCGCTCCCTGGCCTGGTGGAAGCCCAGGTCTGGGATCCCACTGCATGGCCGGGACGCGGCTCCATCAGTGTCCGCTGAGTTGGCCATCGGTGCCTTCTGCACTTGTTGCACAAAATCAAATATCAAATTTTTATACAAGGCTCCAGTACATATTCAGTGCTCAACAAATACTCGGGAAATACACAAATGAGGCACCAATGCCAGGAGCTTGAGACAGAGTGTAGACATGATGACTGACCAAAAACAGCCCTGAAAACCAGCAGCCTCCGTCAGAATGTACGATTTGAGATTTGCCCAAATCCAAGCCTTTTAGAAGCTGGAATGTCTTTCAGGGTTATGATTCTTAACTGACAAGAAAACAGGGCGGTACTTCTATTTCCAGTGAAAAGCAAGTGCCCTGAGTTGTGAAGAGTGACCATGAAGTAGGCTCAGGTTCTTCCTCACTACACTCTAGGGCAGAACTGGCAAACCCTTTATGGCATTCAGTGATACAAAGCGCCTGTGCAGCACATATGCATCATGTTCACCAGCGGCACTCTAGGGAACCCACTTCAGGCCGGCTGAGGATGCTGGGCTGACTTCCAACTGGTAGTTGACTATCACTCAGTAGCCACGGTGACAGGAAGTTTCATTGCTTGTTCTCAGTAGTCATTACAAAAACCCTGCAGGGCATGCATTAGTCCAGTCTTACGGATAGAAAATCTTAGTTTAGGGACATTTTCTTTCTTTCTTTTTTTTATGTATTTAGTACAGAGTCTACAGGGTCTCACTACACAGATCAGATTCATAGTGATCCTGCTGTTTTCAGCTTCAAAAGTGCGGGGATTATAGGCATGCATGACCACACCCAGTCTCAGTTGCCTCTCAGCCCACCCTGGGAGCAAGGTTTGCACAGCATGTGGTGTGGGGGATTAAATCCTGTCCCTATGCTTGCCTAAGCAGTCACTTTAATACGCTGAGCTTTCTGGCTAGCCCTAGGGAAATGTTCATCACTTGTTTAATATCACACAGCTTATCATTAGGTGGGCTAGGATTTGGTCTTAGACCAATCTGACCAACAAACCAGATAAATGCTACTATCAAGATATTTGCTACTGGACCCCACTTCTTTGCCACCAAAGAATCTTCTAGAAGCCAAGCTTCTTACACACAGCATGGTAGTTTTGTTTCCCTGTGTTGCCTAGACCAATCACATACCATGGTTTAGTAGACACTTAGCAACTCTTAACTATGCATTAGGACTGAGATACATTGTAGCCTGACAACCATTATTTCTATGTCCTATAACCGCCCATAACTTTCAGTAAAGTCTGCTGAAACATTTACTCTCCAAACCTCTTCAGTTCTCATCCTAAGAACTAAGCCCTGGACAACTCAGAGATCTTGGCGAGAAGTTATTCTTTTCTTTTTTTAAACTTATTTAGTATAGGGCCCATAGGGTCTCACTACACAGATCAGACTTGTAGTGATTCTCCTGTTTTCAGCCTCCTTAATGCTGGAATTACAGGTGCACGCCACCATGCCCAGACTCAATAGCTGTCTCAGCATGCCCCAGGGATGGAACATACCAGGATCAAACTCCAGTCCCTGCTTCTACCTAAGCAGGTACTTTAATCTGCTGAGCTATCTGGGCAGCCCTGAAAAGCTACTCTTTAGCCTCATGGACACCTACATATCCCATTCTGTGTAGCAACCAGCACTAGATATTTACCCAACATTTGGAGCAAAAGGAACCAGGAAGAGCTAAGATTGGAACACAGAACAAGGACAGGTACTCCGGCGTAGCTAAATCAAGAAGACAATGCTGCGCTTTTGGCTGCATCCTGAAGGCTTTTCTTCCCCAAGGCTCCTCTTCTCCCACAAGGGTAATTTCAAACCTGGCCCCAAGAAATATACACTTCTCCTCCACGCCATGGTTTATAGCACTTCCTTCCACTGCTGCAGCGCTCCCCACTGCTCTGTCAATGCCTGCTTATGCTTGCAGGCCACCTCCAGGGAGCCTTCCCTGGCTGCTCTAAGCCTCAAAATCTTTGTCTCTTCATTTCTAACCCAAAATGTAGATGAGACATAAAAAAAAAACCTCTGTAGCCTCTCATTGGTCACTGAGGCTCAGTAAGGACAGTTCAAGCAGGTAGACTGACCTGTTCTGCAAGCAAGAAAGAAGCTTTTTGTTTTCTCTTTCCTGCTTCTGAGCCTGAGTCATAACACAGCCAGACCCAAGACAGGACTTCCACAACCCCAATGTCTCATGCTTTGGAAGGAAGACTGCTGTACCTGGTAGGGGTGCAAAGTGTCCTTGTCAGCAAGCCCAAGAGCCATCTCCATCCATTGGTTTTCCTAAATTATCTCTAACCAGATTATCCTCCTCCCACAGAACACAGAAGCCTCCAAGGAGCCCCGGATGGATGCTGAGCCCAGGTCCTTGGCTAATTGCTCTCATCCTCTTCCGATACAAGTAAGGAATTATCCCTCCAAAGCAGTGGAGTCTTGGAAAGATGTTAGTGGTGAGTCATGCAGGGGTGGGGGTGGGGCTCAGGAGAGGATGGAGAGGGGAGAGTGGGCACACATGCTAGCCAACTCAGCCAATTACACCGCTGAAACAATTAAATAACCTCACAGGGGTAGGAGGAAGTGTAAGCAGAGCCCAAGGTACCACCCTCCAAGTCAAGAAAAAAGCGAGCCCCTGCCACTGTGGTGGAGAGCAAACGCTCTCATCCACCCTCTGTGCTTTCCCCTTTGCACCTGATGGCTGAACTCCCCCCTGTGGGAGTCCTGACCTGTGCACTGCAGCGGGGTGCACCTTGTAGCTGAGGTGGGCATGGTGCCAGGAAGAGTGGTATCTGCCATTCCACAGCCTGAGAGGTTGGTCCAGGATGGGCACAGCGCTGTAACACAGCTGATTAGCATCTCACTGAGAATGCCAATGTACATGCTGATAGAAATCAGTCCTCTCTTGCTGCATCATGAGCTTGGAGACCCTGGCTTGCGCCTGCCAACGCCCATCTTTTTCTCCCAGATAAAAACACTGCCTGGTGATGAAGCCCAGCATGCCAAGGGTGGCAGAGCTAACAAATGGAGAAAAGGTCAAGCTTGAATGCATCATTTGACTTCTGGATCCAGCCATGCCTGAAGCCTTTTGACTTGCCAGTTACAAAAGACAAAAACCTGCCTCTCATCACAGATGGCTTTCTGATGTTTTGTTTTGTGAAATAAAGACTTTAATGCACCCACTGAAAATAGAAACTGACTTTCAGGTGGAGCAAGATGCTAAGCATGGGATGAAATCTGTAAAACACATTATCACTAGCTTTCATCAAAACATCAGCGTAGCAGAACTTTTAGCCCTCAGCGTAGAAGAATCCACCTACCCTGTCCAATTGTACCTAAGCGAGAATACCAGGAGAGTAATGCCCCCAGAGAAATGCTAGAAAAGAAACTGCAGTCTTGCCCTGAAATCTAATCAAGAGTTCAACATGACTGAAAGTGGCCCTCATTCTGCAAGCCTCTATTGATTCCAACCTTGAACTTAAAGGTTTCCTGAAAGGACCCTGCTAAACCTCTGAATCAGCTTTTCTAAATCCCTACCTGGGACTCTGATCACCATGCTGAGAATTCCCAAAACAGCCTCCTAAACAAGAGGGGGCGAGAGCCATAGGTACCGTAGAGTCACTCTGCTGGGACCTCCGATACAACTCTCTTCTCTTGTATCCTGGGCAGAGAGCCAGTAGGCGGCTGCCGTTCTCTGGAGAGCAAGGAAGCCAGCTGCTCCTCAGGGAGAAGGGGATGCGTGCAGGGCCCTCCATCTCCCTGTGGCGCCAGCGCACACTGAACTCTAGAAACGGTTGTGGGGCCAGAGCTGGCAGTGCTGTGGAGCCGTCCTGGGCACCCTCTCCATTAGATCCCTGAAGGGCTGGAGAAGGAGTATCGTTCGTTCCCCAGGGTCCAGCACCAAGTGGCAGTACGGGGACTTTGGTAGAGTACAAGTCAGCAGATAATTATCCGAGAAGGACAAGGCAGTTTCCTGCAAGCTGATCCTCAAAGGTCGCCCAGGGACCCTGCTCTCTCTTTGAGACCCATCGCAGGGAGCAATGCTATGGGAACTTGGCCCTAGCTACCTGCAAAAATCACTGGAGTGGCTGAAATTTGTTTGATGCCTAAGTCTCACCTACATGCTCATAC
>PVKN010025765.1:0-14025 GCA_004027915.1 Capromys pilorides
ATGAAATTGGTATTGAACAATAGCAATATAATGCAGGGAAATAGTTTGTAATTCAGTTGGAAATTGCTAATGCAGTAGACTGTCGATAATACAATCAGCTTGACTTTCCTAGGAAAACATCAGCTAAATTTCCACCACTTCCCTCACAGATCTTGGCATAGGGCAGGGCTGTGGGGACTGTACTGCAAGCAACCTGGGTGCCCATGGAAAGAGAGTTTCTTTATAAGTTGAATGATGCATGAAACCTATATATTGGGGAGAGCTGCCAGTTCAGACTGAAATTCTTCCTGGAGACCTTCAGAAATAAGAGTAAAGAATTAAAAGTCCTGAAAGCAAACAGTTGGATGAAGTAAAGCCTCAGAATTTTCTGAACTAATAAATCTCTACAGTCTTGATGCAGAAGATGGGTTCCTAAGGTAACTAACGTTGAGGATCAAGTTCCAAGGAGAACAAGCAGGCCATTTTTTAAGGATTATGTCATACATGGCTGTGTGCATTTATAATTATTGTAGTTTAAGGTTAGTAAACATGAGTAGTGTCTGAGAATACATAAGCCAAGAAGCTGGGATTTTAAAGAAGGGCTGAGCGAGGCTTTTGTTCTAGTCTCTGGTAACTTTGTTGTGATTGCTGTTGAGTGAAACTGAATATTGAAAGATAGATGTTACAGGAGTCCACAGGTTCACTAGCAGACAGAAATACTTAAGCATAACTATAAATCTGAGGATGCCATTTCTAATTCAGTTAATGCTTGAACACACCGGGTTGCCTTGTGCCATTAAAAAAGAACTGAAATGTCTAATTTTGGGTTGCTCTCTATATTTTTTACAGTTGGAAAAAACACAATTTTCTCATGTGTAAAATCAAATTTTAAATGTCCTAATTGTCGGAAAATAGCAATATTTCATGTTTCCATAGACTTCAAAACATCTCTGAAATCTCTATGATTAATTATATCTCAAAGAGGGAGGGGAGAGGAGAGGAAAGAAAAGGGGTTAGGAAAAGAGTTAAGATGTAGTATGTGCACACATCTACCACTTCCCTGTGAGGAGTGTCACCTTTATGTACCACAAACTTGTAATAAATATTTGAAAGTTAAAACTAAATTTGATGTTCTGCCAGGAAGTTCTGTGTCTTCTATGTATTTTTTAATCTTTTTATGCTAGAAATTCATATTTGTACCTAAAATATTTGAAGAAAAAACAAAAGCATTTCTGATAGACCTAATTTTTAGTTCCTTTTCTCTAAGATCAGAATGGTTTGTAACTGCTTTAAACCCTGGATTGAGGTAGATCCTAAGCTCCGGGTCATGTCCTTGTCACATGCAGGAAAACTGCTCCAGCTCCATGCCACAGCCACCATAGCAGAAAAGGCGAAGGAGTTTCTGCAGGTAGGACAGCAGTGCCCACTTCGGTCAGGCTTGATAGCACTAGCTCTGGGTTTATTCTTGCCTATCCCTGTGGACCATGTTCAGAGGTTGCCTATCTGGCCCATGTATGCCGTGTGTTAATAAGACCCCAGTAGTCAGCATTTGCAGTGCCCATGGCTTAGAACTTTCAGTTAAGAGCTGGGACTCATTCATTCTTGGGTACAGGTTGGACCTGGACTACTGTGAATCTTTTCTCAGCTACACAATGTCCTGAGTCAAAAATGGGAGAGCCTGATATGAAAGTCCATTCCTTCTTTGCTTATACTTTACTTGCCAGTGGTGTTGAATGTGTGCTTGATATTTTAGGAGCAGAAATAGACAAGAAGTATAAATTCGTTCTAGTATATGAAATTGGCTATGATTTTAAATATTTGGTATGGACAAAGTAGGTGTCCAGATGTTGAGCTGAAACAACAATGAATGGAATTTTCCTTTTCTGTAAATAAATTCATCAAAGAGACACAGTGACATTTATCCTCACAATGGATACAGATTGTGTGCTACAGTCCCTGGCTTATTTAAAATCTCTGTAGGTTTCACGAAGTCCTTTGTTGTGTTTTAACTCAGCTTATCACTGTTGAGTTTGGGACTGGCTCATCTTCTAAGTAAGAAAGGAAAGTTAATGCACACATTGTGTGCGGGGATCCAGGACTGCACTGTGTGCTAAGTGCTGAAGAAAACCTGTTGTGACCCTGTCTCTTCAAAGCTCTGAGTGCAGACTTGTCACCCAGCATGGAGCACCTGTTATCACCCTTGTATTTCATCATCTTATGTCTTGGCATTAACCATCTCTCTGAAGCTTCACAGTCCCCACAAACAGTTTCTTCAGACCTCACAGAGATACCCAAACTGCTGAGAGCTCAAGAGCAGGGTCGTGCGCAGTTGCTTTGCATTATGCTTATTTTCTAAGATGGATGTTTTGAGAGTACAGTTAATTAAAAGAAAAGTGGAAGGAGAAAAAACAAGAACTATATTCTCCACCATTGAGATAGACAAGCATTTAAGTAGGCAGTGATATTATAGCACTTGAGTATCCCCTAAAGTGCTTAAATTTATTTCTAAGAAATAAATGGTGAATTGTTTATTTCTTTCCCTCCCTTATGCTTCCTTGGGATGGACCAATTAGTTTCTTATTTTTTACGATTGCATTCTTCTTGCATATATCTTTCTGTGGTCCAGGCTATAAAAGTAAATAGAGGATCCAGCTGTATGAATGAATATCCTTTTAATGAGTGTGGGGAGGAAATAATAGTAATACTAAGTAGTGCAAAACCATTTTTATGTGATGAACGGCTGTATCCAGCTTCCCACTTTTAAGCCACAGCCACCAGTCAATGTATGCATGAAGTGGCAGATTTGTATATTCTGCTGTGAACAATGGTACCTTGTGGTTTGTTTTGGTCCTAGAACAAAGTTAGCATGATTTTTGAAGGGTGGTGGCATAGTCTGCTTTAATTTTCAGGGTCAAGGAAGGCTACAATGGGGTATGTCACTTTTCTCTAACGCTGTTCTATCTCTAAGCGAAGGCCTTGCTGAAACAGTGAGATAACACAGTTGCTGGGTGATAATGCAGTCGTTTTTGTAGTGCCATGAGTTAATTTGAGGGGTGAAACTATCCCTACTTAGGAAAATAATGTGTCTCTTCCCCTCAGACCAGCTGTCCGCTCAGAACAGCTAATAGCTATTGAGTATCTGCCATGCATGGGGTAATGTGGGAGGTCCCAGCACCGGCTTCACTCTGTTTTCTTCCCTTCCCTCTTATTTCCTTCCTTCCTAACCACTTTTACTTAGTTGTTTTTCATTGATTTTTTATAATTCTACAGTCACTGGCAGCAATATAACTCAGAACCACCCCCTCCTCCACTGTATCATTCAGTTAATTTTAAACTGCCACTACTAGTCTGCTCAGGCTGCTGTAACAATGAACAACCACATGTTGCTTAAACAACAGAAATTCGTTTTCTTATAGTTATAGAGTGTGGAGGTTCCAGATCACGGTCCAGTAGGGGCTAATTCCTGGGGAGGGCTTGCCTCCTGGCTTGTAGAAAGCTACCTCCTCTCTGACTTTTCTCAGGGGCAGAGAGTGGACTCTGGTGTCTTCTCCTTAAGCACCCTAACCCTTTGTGGTCAGGGATCCACCTTTATACCCTTTTAGTTTTAATTACCTCCATGAAGACCTTACCTCCTAATTAAGTTATATAGGAAGTTGAAACTTGAACATGTGAATTCTAAACAAGCACTCAATCTGCAACATCATGTATATAATAGGAAAAAAAATCAGTTGATAGAGCACATAACATGAATGAACTTACAGTGAGATAATAAACTTTTCATTCAAAGTTCTGTTTTCTTTATGCATAAAGAAAACACATTATCATTCTGATGGTGATGGATGCAGGGGAGAGCTTCGGAGTCCCCGAAATGAGTTCCAAGGGAAAATGTCAATGTGTGTTTGCCTCCTCATCTTCTAAGGGTAACTTGAGGGAGAGATATCCAACCCTCCTATGTCAGGAACTCTGGCCTGGTAGAGCTCAAGGAAAGTGAATTTCAGTCTTTCTCTGTAAAGATAGAAGCAGCTCTTTGTAGTGACTCTGGTTCCTGAGAGAGTGAGTTTCTTCTCCAGACCCGGGCTTGATGTACAGAATGTACAGAGACTGGGTGTTGGGTAAAAGGAGTGTCATCTGTGTTCCCCACGACCCTTGCTAACTGGAGCAGACCACTTGGCATACCCCAGCTCGCTCTCAGCCTGACCTGAGCAGAAGGGAGCCTCCACACCCCAGGATCCCCTGGATTGCCAATTCACAGTTGCTGGGACACAGCTCCATGCAGAACAGTGGTTGGCAGAGACTGAAAGGGCCTCCTGGATGCTCCTGCCAGTGTGATAGGCGGTTGTAGGATTTTGTGAAGCAGTCTGATGAACCCTCTCAAATAGAGGCACCTAATGCTGCTCAGCTGTGTAATTGGGATGGAAATGGGCCAATAAAGGGCAGCAGTTTGTGCTTAACCTTTCGGGAGTCTTGTTCCAGGAGACTGTGAGTGTGTGTGTAGGGGGGCATTACAAATAATAAGCTTCTCCGCCTGATTTGTAATGAATTAGTAATAAATGGCCTTGTGCTCTATGAAAGTCTGACGATTACAGAGCAGCTTTAGCTAAGTGCACGGGACCACATCTTATTTTGATCAGCTGTAGCATAGCAAAGACATGTAATTATCATAATCTAACAATTAGCCTGGCATCACTTTCCAGTGTTTAATTACCCCGATAAATGGTAATTGAATAGAGGACTTAATGACAAGAGAGAAACTTTCATTCTGCCTTAGGTGCTTAAGTTGTCTACTCTGCTCGGCGTAATTTCCTAACATTGCTTGAACAACAGTTCAGATTCTCACTCCCTTTTGCAGTCTGCCATTGTTTTGTTTCCTGCTCTTACTGTTTATCGCGCCATTTGGTCCTTCTCAATACTTGATACTAGGACCTACCGTATCGGAGATTATCACATACTTTACATCACTCTCCTGTGCTTAAGCCTTATTTCTAATAACCTTCACTTACAATTTTCCTTATTTGGATGTTTACAAAGTCATTACCATGTGCAGATACTGTGCTAAGTATTGAGAATAGTGTGACAAATAAACACCAGCCCTAACTTCAGGGAGTTTTCTTGGTTTTCGTTTTAGACAAGGTCTCCCTGTTTAGTCCAGGCTGGCCATGAGCCCACTGTGATCCTCTTGCCTCAGCCTCTGGAGTGCTGGGATTACAGATGCACACCACCTTGCCTGGCTGTAGTTGTAGTTTTTATGACCACAAACACTACCTAATGTCTAGTTACTCTAGAACACTTTTCTCTTGCCTTCTTACCCTTATTCCTGGTCCTAGAATTATCCTCCTGTTCAATATGTTTATCCATTATTTATTTATTTTTTTGGCCGGCTCAGCCCGCCCTGGAGTGGGGCTGGTATAGCATGTCCCGGGGCTTGAACCATGGTCCCTGTGATAGTCTGAGCTTGCCAAAGCTGGGGCTTCACACCACTGTGCTATCTTGCTGATCCAATCTGCTAGTTCTTACCTGTCAACATGCACAAAAGCAAAGAAACCCTAGAGTACTATATGGAACATTGTCTTTACTCTTCTATCGCTATCTCCTAGCAGTATCATTACACACTTCCCTTTATCTAAAAAAGATCAAACATAAGATAAAGAAATAAAACAATGGCATTTTCTTTCTTCTGGGCTCTTTTAATACATTTAACCCTAAATTAGTAGAGATTAATTCCAGGCCATGGAAGTCTTAGATATTCCAGTTACTAAATAGTCAATAACAAGCCTGAGAAAGCAAAGATCCCAGTAAGTCATCATCCATCCGTACCAGCATTTACTTCGTTCTTTTCACACTAAGTGCCTACGAGCTACTCAGTCCTTATTCTTCAGAACTTTCTTCTTGAGTCACTTAATAAGTGGAGATTTATTATTGCTCTTTTGTTATTGTAATGTTTGAGGCTATGAGTACTCTGAAATTCTACAGGGCAATTCCCTCCCACTAGGAGACCAAAGGGCAGCACAGAGGTGAGCGGCTTGGCAGGTGGCTTATTTGTTTGATTGACTCCTGCATTCGCTTACAGGATCGGTTTGTTTAATCCTGTTCTCCTAGGACAGTGGTTGGATACCCTGTTCAATGATTTTCTGCATCTGCTTTTGCTAGATCTGTATACAGGTGACAGGTGCTCTGTTCCATTTGCTTGACAGCACATAAAACTCCAGATAACTTAGGGTAGGATGTGCAGCTTTTTCACAAAGCTCTTGGCCTGAGGTCGTGGAGAAAGAGCCTGTTCTGCATTGTGAGAGGAACCACTGTTGAGACTGTTCTGATTGCCAGACGTTAAATCTTTATTTTTGTTTCAAATCCCCTTTCGAAAACTATTCGAAGTGACCTATGATGTGCTGGGCCTGTTAGAACCCTGCCTGGTTAATTCTTTGGCGGAGTTGACCTGTTGATGTTGACACACTCTTGCTCTGTGCCCCCAGCCTCTGTGGGGACTTAGAAGCAATTAGACTGTCACCCAGTGCTTCCAGTCCCTTCCTGAAGGAAAGTCCTGTTTAGGCTCTGCCAATTTAATGCTTTATTTCTTTTGGAACTTCTCTGTCAAGCTAATAAAACAAACTCCAAATGAGTTAAAACACTGGAGGAGAGAATGCTTTGTGGGCTTTTATTTGAAACAGGTGCTGCTCAGGGAGAGGTAATTTTTAAGTCATTCAGACTGATGTGACATATACTAGAAAAGTTACAAGCAAGAACTACTTAGGATTCCTATCCATCTGTTTGATATGGGCAATTAGTATTAATTATAGGATTTTTAAACCTGTTTTAAGTACATACACATATTACCCACAAAAAAGTGATAGGTGAGTGTATTAAAATACTGTTGAATACTGTTCAGAATATCTGGCTAAGAATACTGTGTCTTATTACTATTGTCAACAGTTATTGAATGTAAGGCAAAGCTTTGATGCTGCAGAAAGTTGCATATATTAAGAATTCTGTTGAAATTTTCATAAATGGATAAACCCGTGTCTGGTTTGCAAATATTTTGTCAGTATCTTTATGCTTAATTGGATGAAAGAGTATAGGGCGTATTAGTCTGCATTTCAGCTACAAAAGAGTAAATAGGACCCAACTCTGAAATTCACCCTTAAACAGTTTTTGTGGCAATTAGTCCATCTTCACTTCAGTAAGTATGTTAGTTATTGTCAATATATTGTAGATCCTGAAAGAGCTAGATTGACCTGCTGAAATTATAATTTCAGTCATCATTCAGCTTCAGCAGCTGGATGGGTCATGATGAGACTGCCCAAGCCTCCAACTCTCTCAGAGCTGAAAGTGAAAGCTGATTACCAGCACTTCTCAGAGATGCCTGTGTCTCAGCCCCTGAGAGGGAGGAAAGGTTTAGAATTCGAAACCCACGTGTTGCCCACCTGTTTGTAATGCTACTATTATTTGCCCACACCAACTTTGATTTGCTGTTTGTATTTCACATTGTAACCTCTACAGAGAAACAAAAAGAGCATCTTCAGATTTCGGATAGGAGAGCCATAAGGCTTGCATTCTGTGCTGAAAGGAGGAACAGAAGGAGAAGAGAAGAAGAAGTGTGTTATGCAACACGGCCTGCTGTCCTGCCCAGCTCTCACAACATATTTAGAAACTGAATCCTCGATCTGATGCAGGGCCCATTAGCCCCATTTTGGACATGGGAGAGATTCTCCTGGTGAAAAAGAGATATTTATTCAGAAATCAGCCTTTAAGTCAATAATGGTAGAATTGAAAGTCAGCACTGCCAAAGATACATTCGCTCAAGACTTAGTGTGAAGTCTGGGAGGAACTCTAAAATGATCAAGTTGCTTAATCTTTACTATAAATCACGTCTTTCTTTTAAATTTCAGTTTTCAGCTGTAATACATTAGTTTGCCTTGTAATTAAAGACATGAAATTGGAGTACTGTTCAAATAGGAATATTAAAACAATCACCTCTTTGACAGATTAAAATACGTTTTTAAATGTAAGCGTCAAGGATCCAGTTGGTGAGAAATAACGTTTTCCTTTTTGAATCCTCTAAAACACTCCATGAAGGGAAATGTCTCACAGCTTCCTAGCTTCTAATAGCACTGTCTCCTTTCCGTAATACTGTTCCTATATTTATGGAGTGAAGAAACTCCACTCAGGAGCTGCTTGATAAAATACCTTCGTACATATTTCCCTGGAAGCAGGCTCTCTGCTGTGCCAGCAACATATGCTAAAGGCCAATTTAGAACATTTTTAAATATGCACCATACCCTTCCTTTTCCAGCTACTGAAATGAAATGTGTTTTGGCTTTAGCAAATGAGAATGGAAGGAGAAGAGCAACACTGCAGGGGAAAGTGGCTAAAGATGAACTTAGCGGATGATGATGAGGCTGCTGCTCTGCAGACTGCAGCCTCTGCGCTGCTCCTGTGTCTCTTCTATTTGGCCTCCCCAGCTGTCAATATTCACAGTACAGCAGCATATAGTAGAGGAGGAAATAAGGTCAGTGCCATGACAGACTCTTCATTGAGGAAGCGAGCTGGGCGATACGCATTTGTCTCAGCAGATGGACAGGAAAGGACAGGATAGGAGTTGAGAACTTGTGCTTGGGGCCGACAAAAGTCATTTTGCAGTGTGACGGAAAGTCATCAGGTAAACACCGAGACGAGCCCACTTGTGTACACAGAAGCACGTGTTCCACTGCTAGTCTCAGCCCCAGTTTGGAGTTTTACCATCCCTCTGCCCAAGATTGTGCTCTTCATCTAACCTTTCGGGTGGCCTCTAGATCATCAAGAATTCCCACAAGGTGCACAATTCATTGCTGCTATTTAATATAATTACAAAGGACTGGTTGCTATGCTGGATTTCATTCTTAATTAACTGAAATGATCCTTTCATAATGTAAATAACTTGATTCTCAACAAGTATACTGCCAACATGTCCAACATTTCCTTCTGTCTCTGTCTCTATCTGTCTCTGTCTCTGTCTCTGTCTGTTTGTCTCTGTCTCTGTCCCTCTCTCCCTTCCTCCCTCCTTTCTTCCCTCTCTCCCTTCTTCCCTCTCTCTCTTCCTCCCTCCCTCTTATACTGGGAATTGAACTTAGGACCATGCCAGGCAGGCACTTTTACCACTGAGTTATATTTCTGGCCCTTTTCACTATTTTGTTTTGTTTTTTTTTTTTCAACTACCAAATTTTGACAAATGTGTGAAATGAGTTCTTACCCTAACAGAAGATAGATACATAGGTAGATAGATAAACTGTGTCATAAGAAACATTGACCTTAGCACCCATGCAACCCAGTAAGGAACAGGGACCACCCTTCTACATATGTAACTTATTTTCTGTATATTGTTTTGCTCAATCACTATCACTTTCCTAAGTGTATAATTATGCACGCTTCTACATTGTGAAGCATTGTGATAATTTAGTAGGTATTATACTTTCACTGCCTTATTAATGTACAGTCAACTATTATAATTAAATAGCCCATGATCTTAGAGAGGTGCAGAAACACACACACACACACACACACACACACACACACAATGGATGAAATTAGGATGATAAAAGAGGATTAAAGTGCCTGTTTAGGCAGATTCAGGGACCAGGCTTTGATCCTCAGCCTACAGTGCTGAGGAGAGTGTTGAGCAGGGAACCTGGCTGCAGGACTCTCCTAGAAGATCAGCGTAAGCCTAAGGTCTCCTGTTGCTGCCCAGGATGCGCTGAGCTGTTGATTGAGACTGGGCATGGTGGTGTGCACCCATAATCCCAGCGCTTGGGAGGCTGAAAACAGGAGAATCACTAGGAGTCTGAGAGTCTGATCTGTGTAGTGAGACTCTGTAGACCTGGTACTGAATACATTAAAAAAAAAAGAGAGAGAATAAAGGAGGAAAGAGGAGGAAAATTCCCAAGAACTTACCATTTGTGTTAAAGCACTGATTGTGCTACCCACAGAATTTTTAAATATTGACATGCAGAATCATTATTTGTAGATGTAACTTTTCCCTTTTAATATAACCTAAAGCTCTTGAAGGCCTTTGCACCCTCCCTTCATGGAACGGGTGCTGAGTCTAACATCGCTCGCTGCATTTTAGAGAAAGACCACAGTGCCGTGCGTGGGTCAGACGCCACTCCTGCCATGTGAGGCTGTTCTAAATGTTGATGCGTCCCGCATTCTCAGGCTAGGAGAATGGATCCAGCCTGGTGCAGAGAGTAGGGCATCTGGCTGCAGGACTCTCCTGGAAGATCACTGCAAGCCCAAGGTCCCTTGATGCTGCGCAGTTGTTAAGGTGGCCCCGTGGAGCGGAGGGAGTTAGGATGACCGCTGATGCTTTGGAGGTGTTTTGATTGGGAATACAGAGAATATGCTCACTCTTTCACATTTACTTACTGTTAAAAATCAGACTGAAAGGATAAATAGCCCCTCGGGAATGTCATTTCCTCATTGACAAAATTAATGGGATTGTTTTGATTATCATCTGATAACATGTGAAACGTAGATAGATTCTGAAATTAGCACATGCTGCTGCGTTAGCATGTGGAAAGAGAATGGAAACTCCGCTGAGAATGAGACTTGCCCCTCTTGGTGACTACAGAACAGCACTAAGGACCTGAAATTCATGGTGCAGTCGCTCACAAAGTGCAGTGGTAAGGAGGCTGGGTTCTGAGGCCTCAGCTTTGGTTCTGACGCTGAATTCTGCTCCTAACTTTTGCTGGTTGGGCGCTGTGCTTGATTTCTTTATCTCAGATTCCTCATCTTTAAGTCATTGTAATAATAGTGCACATTCAGTTGGGCTGTGGTAGAGAGTAAATTGAAATAATGAATGTGACATAATGAGCTCTCAGTAATGGTAATTGGACTCATCAGCTTCTTCACAGTAAGACCAGAGAAGAATGGATCCGTATGCTTCGTACCCACTGAAGATAATTTATTATAGTGTTAGAATATCAAATTGTAAACTTTTCTTTGGATGATATTTGATTAGGATATATAGTTACCCCTTATGGGCCCAATTTGTCATTGGTTTTATGCTCATATTGCCCATCCCTTATAATTTACATTCATAAACTAAAATATGCAAATTAAACATCTGAAACAGATATGTAAATTACCTCCATGGTAAATCATAATCTTTTTCTTTGTCAGTTGATAGAAGGATGGAAATCATAATGACAAGAGTAGTCATCTGTTTAAAATAGGTACCACAGTAATTCAGTTAATACCTCATTCAACATAAAATGTCACTGGAAGGGATTACTGGTCAATCCGCTGTAGAATGAGTACTCAGTCCCACTCTATTAAAATTTATTACAAGTTTTTTTTTTTTTAAAGTTTAGCAACATTAATGTGGATAAAAGTTGGAAAAGGGAAACAACTTGAATTATCAAGAACAGTGACAGTATTTTTTAATTGTAGAATCAGGGAATAACAGACCGAGCCCAGATAATGGCAATTTTAATTTTAATTTTCACTTTTGAGCAGTGCCAAATGCTAGTAAGAGCTGAAATGAGCGACACTTAAGAAAAGAAAAACCTTCCCCCTTGAATGTCTTTAAAATCTATAATAATAATATAATAACATAAAGTGCATCTGGGCATTGCCTTCTGCCGCCGTTCTTGCCTGGCTCTCGTCCAGAGCTGTCAGGCTACTCTGAGTGCTGATGATTCATATCCCAGTACTCTTTTATCTGAACATTGCAGTGTCTTTTCTTTGTACTTTGGCAGGGATGTTACCTTGATGTTCAAAAATCTTTTAAAAGCAACACAGTCTTTCCCTGCCTCTTGACAAATCATTGTCTGCTAGTAATGAAGAAAAAGCCAGCTCATGAGCACGAGCATTGTAAAAATAAAGAAATAAATACATGTGGGCTTTTTTGTTTTGTTTTTCATTGATGCTCATGTATTTGGTATCCGCAAAGTGAATATCCTGATGACCCCTCCTTATTTCTCTTACATGAATCAGTGTGCATTTACATTCACCGGGTGCTTTTTTAGATGGTTCTGCATCTGAGGCTTGCAGCAGCCGTGGGAGCGTAGCAAGGCCGGTTCTCATCAGTATTCTACCATATTTGTAAGGAAACTGAGGCTCAGGATGATTTATGACCATTCCAGTCAACCACAGATCTTCTCACGAAAAATGAACGGTTCCAATTTTTAAAATTTTGGCTTTCCACAGGGAATGTCAGATTGCTTAATATTCGAATGTTTAGCGTCTAGAGGAAAAGTGCTATATTTTTCTGGGGGTAAACATTGGTCCTAAGCTGCTGGAATTCTTTGTTATGTGTGAATGCTACATTCGAAGGAGACCATAGTGCAAAAGCAGAGGACATAAGGAGGGCCCTGAATGTTGAAGATCCTGGCAAGCAACTGTCAGATCAGGATTTTCCTATCTGGAGAGAGAACAATACAGAAAGGCATAGCTAACGTCTCTAAATGTTAATGGACATTAACTCGTGGAAGATGAGGTTTGCTCTTAGCAACTCCAGGCAGTAGACGTAGGTAGGTAGAAATTACACAAAAGCAGATTTATGTTTAATATAGAAAACTTTCTAACATTTAAGAGATGTCCACAAACGGACTAGGCTAGCTCAACACCACTGGGAAATACTCACCGCTGAGACTGCCCAACTTACACAACTTTATGAGCGCTGTATTTTAGCAGTGACAAAGTTTTATGATGAACCTTTTCTGAGAGCTCAGGGAAAAATTTCCTCACTAGCTAAAATGAAAGGGGTTTTGTAGGCTTTGCCGCTGTGATTTTAGACAGAGAAAATTATATCAGTGACAATCACTGCTCCACATATCACAGGGTTTCATGAAATAAAGAAAGATATTAGTTAAAACAGATAAGGAAAAATTCCATCAGATTAGAATTAAGTAGGCAGCTATAAATTTTATCATAGTTGTGTGTGTGTGTGCGTATGTGTGTGTATAGCTTATGTGCATTTCAACTTCCAGGAAGAATTTGCCTTGGTATTTGTTCTTATCTGGCTTATTACTTTCACTTCTTACCAGTTCAGCCTTACAACAAGCAATAATATGAAACGAAAGAGGAAAACTCTTCCAGTAGATGATTTCCATGTTCTCAATATGCAGAAGGACTGAGCAGCCACACAGTGATAAACTAGCAGGATGTTTTTTTTACTTTACTTAGATGTAAACCTACGGGACACATTGAGCAGGAATCTGAAGTCTTTATTCCACCTTCATTTTATGTCTCAGGTTTTTTGCTTTTCTTTTCTTCTAAAATGAACATGTTATTCTTAGAATTTTCTTTTCAACTTTAAATTTTGTGATACTAACTAATATAGTTCTATTTCTCTATACATTGGGCTGCTGAAATTCACAGGACTTGTATTCCTAGAGCAAGTAGACACTGCAAGAAACTGCAAATTTCAGATACGCCCAGGAAAATATCTATAAATGCCTATTTTTTATAGTTTAAACTCTAAATATGCCATATCTTCTTCAGTTACGTAATTTAATTTACTAAGTTACTGTGCTAGTAAAGCCATAGAAAGTGCAGTGCATTTTGGTGTCATCTCGGGGTTTTAGGGCTTCAAGAAGAACATAATCCAGAACACTGGCGATAGCTACTTAGGGAAGAGCAACCAGTTATGCTGAAATGCTGGTTCCTCTGCAGGAGGTGGGTTACAAGGCAGCAGCCAATCAGCAGCAAGGAGAACAGGATATGCTTTCGGATTGGCTATTTTCAAGCCTCCACCAAAACAATTGCGAAGGATATTTGTGGCTTCTGTGAAATTGCAGTGATTTTCACGAACAATTATTACTTAGGTTCTAAGGAAAAATCCTTGAAAAACTGCAGTCAGAAACTCTTGAACTGCAGCTTCGCAGGGATATACTGTATTTACATAGGAACCTGAAAATGACCTCAGTTGTATCTGAAACAATTCAGTAATTTGTTGTTCTTTCATTGGCTTATGAAAGATAAGATTCAGAAATCTTTATTAAGTGAAACTTGTAGGAAAAAAACCTTTTTTCTTCAATATAATATGATTTTCAGAATAAAGGAAAACTTGGAAAT
>PVKN010025766.1:0-14029 GCA_004027915.1 Capromys pilorides
GCCAGCCCCACCACCAGAGCAGGCTGAGCCAGCCACAAAATAAGTAAATAAAGAAACAAGCAAACAAATAAATAAATAAAATAAAATAAAAAATTTAAAAAACAAAAAAAAGAAGAAGCTCACGGGGCCAGGGAGACAGCTCTGTGAAAAAAGTGCCTGACTGGCAAGTGCAAGGTCATGAGTTTGAACCCTGGTCCTGCAAAAATAAAAAAAGATCAACAAAGGAAAATATGTATTTAGGGCCAGCGAGATGGTTCAGTGGTCTAAAGCGCCTGCTTACGAAAGCTCAGGCAACTGCAGGGACTGCGGTTAAATCCCCAGCACCACATGCTGCACCAGCCCCACCACCAGGACAGGCTGAGCCAGCCACAAAATAAATAAATAAAGAAACAAACAAACACAACAAGCAAACAAATAAATAAATAAATAAAATTTAAAAAAAAAGAAAGAAACTCACAAGTTATTTATTACAACAGCAATGAAATTCAACAGCAATGAAACTAACTTTGCTCTTCTGTTAAGCCAAAAATGTGTCAGAATAGACAGTTTCATAGCATTTGCTACATAAAATTTATAAAGCAAGTTTAGTCAGAATCTCTCCATGTCTCTAGTCTTTGGTTAAGAGTTAAAAATAAAAATATGCTTGCACACATGAGTATTGCCCAATCAAAGGAAGCACCAATCACATGAAAGAATATACAATTTTAAGTTCCCAAATTATAATGAATGAAGATGTAGTGTAAAGGAAAACACATACTCTTTTCTGTCATGAGTCTAGTATAGCACTCACTCACATTTACAGTTTTACATGGCTTAGTGGGCCTTTCATCATGGAATGACTTCTCAGCATTGGAACATATTTTACAATGATGTAAGATTCCACATCTGGCTACGGTCTTATAAAGATTGTCACTGCTTGTGTCCCTCAGCAGCTCGGCAAGGTTGCACTGTAAAGACCACCTAAGAAGGCTGAGCGGGGCTTGAGGTAGAATGTGTACTCAGTATCTTAGAGGTCTTGGGTTCAACCTGGCACTACCACCATCAACAAAGGACCTCATAAAGACAACCAAGCAGCAAAACAAGAATCAATCTCCAGGACAACAAAACACTAACCCAGAAGGGCTAGGGAAGGCAGTCAGTTGTTGGGCCAGAGATCTGCTCCACATCCTGAGCAGCCGTATTCCTTTGCAAAATAATCCCTTACCCCATGCTGAATTCCCTAGGAGAGCCTCACTGAAGTTTTTTAAATCATTGCTGTTATTTCTGGAAACATAACTCTACTTGGGCATTTAAGAACAGACATTACTTTATTGAAAATTAGCTGCTTTACTCAGTATGCTTTGCCTCATAGTTAATAAATCAATGCAGCACTATAACAAAGGTAAAGGAAGAAAATAGTGAGGAAAGCGCTTAGTAGGGCTGGGCCGGTTCTGCCTTCAGACACAGACTGCACGTATCCACAGAGCCGACACTGCTGCCGATGTGCAGTTGAAAGAAGCAGGCGCGGAGGAGACAGTTGACATGAAATTCAGCATCAGGGCTAGGTTCCACAACGTATACTTGCCTTGTTCTAGCAGCGTTCTTCTCATTCTAGATGCTACAAAACCTGTCGGCCTCTGAGGGTCAGCTGGTCGTCTTTGAGTGCAGAGTAAAAGGAGCTCCATCCCCCAAAGTCGAGTGGTACAGGGAAGGGACCTTAATAGAGGATTCTCCAGATTTTAGGATTTTACAAAAAAGTAAGTGATACTTTAAAACTATTTTTCTGATCATTTATTTTTACATGTTTTTAGAAACTGATTAAAGGTATAGTAAAAAATAAAGTAAAAAACACTTGGAATTATATTCCCCAAGACTAAACCCTGTTAATATTTTAGTATATATTCTCTAAGAACTTTTCCATGTATATTTTTTGAAATAAAAATAAGTCATACTAGTTTTTATTAATTGATCTTTACTCAATATTTCATGGACATCTTTATACATTAAACTGTAGATTTATTACTTTTGAGAGGTACTGTGGATTGAAGTTGGCCTTTTCACTGAGCTACGTCCTGATTAATTAATTAATTTTCAAATTTTGAGACAAGGTCTTGCTAAATTGTTAAGTTGCCTAGGCTGTCTCCTGCCATAACCTTGCAGAGTGTTAGGACCGGCATGTGGCATTACCCTGGCTAGATTTTTTACTTTTAAAAATAAGTCACCAGGCATGCTAACACATGCCTGTTATCTACCACTGTGGAGGCTCACCACCAGTTCAAGGCCAGACTGGACTACAGAGTGAGCTCTAGGCCAGCTTGAGCTCTGTAGCAAGACTGTGCTTCAAACACAACAACAATAAAGTCAATGATATTAATTTTATACATATTTAATGTCTGTTAACATCTAGATTGTTCACAGATTTTTACTGTTGTAAACTATGGTTCAATGTAGGTTAACAAAGCAAGTCTGTGACTAATTATTGCCTTCATATAAATTTCTAGTACTGAATCACTATGATCAGCTCAGCTTTTTGTAGGCTGCTAATACAAGTGGCCAAAAATCCCATCCCAAAGGCTGAGCTAAATTTAGGATAATCATACACAACTATAAAAGAGCATTTTATTAATAAGCATTCAGGGGTCCCATGCATGACCTAGGCCTGGCCCAGTGGCTGAGGGCATGAGTTGCCTTCACTGCATCACCCACGCCCAGCAATCTATAGCAAAGCCTGCGTCCCACACCTCTGCCAACCATTGTGGTCAGCCTTTGTACTAGATCTACACCAACTCTATAGAAGTTACATATGACAGAACTAGTGCAAGCTATGCTTCACTAATTAGCTGTGGGGTGGTGCTTTTTCATGTTTATTTAGATCACTAGATTCCTCCATTTCATATTGGCCTTTTGTGCTTTTTGCATGTAAGAATAATCTAGATGTTCCAGGACTTGATTCTTTTTATCATATATGTACTGCTTTCGTGTTGCCATTGTGTGCTCTTTCTCCTTGACCTATTTTAGTCATGAATTACAATTTGTTTGCTTCTTTTTAATATACATATTATATTGACTATATAAGATGATTATTATAGAAAAATTTGGGAAGGAAATTTGCTAAGGCAGTGGGCAGTGAGTCAAGAGCCAACTGTTTTGCTTTCTCTTGATTTTTGTGTTTTTTCAGTTTTTGTATAATAAATATGTATTACATTTATTTCTTTTTTATCTTTTTTCAGGGAAAAGAATGACAAATTATATGCATTGGCATAGGGATATTAGAATCTTTAATTTTTTCACTAATAAATATTGTGTAGTTATCAAGTACAGCATGATGCTTTGAAATATATTCATTACAGCATGGTTAGGTCAAGCTAATTAATATGTGCATCACCTTACATATCATTTTTGTGGAGCATTATTTATGTTATTGCTAATTTGTTTCTTAAGACGTAAGTTGTAGTACTTGGGTGAGTGTGATGTGTGATTCAGCACTATTGTTAGATTTTAGCAACATTAGCAGCAACAGTAATAAATTCTGAATGCCACCTGGTTGAGAGAGAAAAACCTTCACTAGCCCTTGTAGAGGTACTAAGTTTGATAGCTGCTTACTGATGGCCTACAATCCAGTAAACATTTGTTGAGTGTCAGCATGCATTACTACCGCAGACGCTTGAGGAATGCCAAGGAATTTTAAAATTGAGAAGCTGTTCTGAGAAAACCCTTTACCTGTCCTGAGGTTCTTGATCTTAAAAATCTCAGAGGAGAAGGTCATTTCTGTATCTTATTGGGGGCACAAGAGCCCCCCCATTGGGGGCAAAGCATGATCTCTCAGCCCTCACAAGCTTGTTTTCAGGTGAGGCTAGATGGGGACCAATAAGAGTGAAGCCTACTAGATGTGTGGTCATGCCAGTCATGCTAACACACGGGCAATTGAGGCAGGAGGATCACCCTTAGTTTGGGGCCAACCTGAATTAGTGTAACCCTGTCTCAAAAAAAAAAAAAAAAAAGGGCAAAGCCTTACTGAACCCCAGCTAACCCAGGAGCACGTCCTTGCCTAAGGTTAGGGCCCAGTGTGTACCAAGAGGCATCTGCATCCCTTACTTGCTGTCTGTCCGTACTGAAGTCACTGGTGCTTATGTCGTTTTACTTAACCTTGGAAAATTAACTTCATCAAACACCCTCAAATATGTAAGAGACCATGAAATTCCATAGGAAGCTTCTGATAAAATGTAGGGTCTTAAGGGCCGGTGAGATAGTTCAGCAGACTAAACACCTGCTTAGGCAAGCACAGGGACCAGGGTTCGAGCCCCGGTACCACATGCCATGCTGGCCCCATTCCTAGGCATGCTGAGCTGAGCACTGAGACTAGGCATGGTGATGCATACCTGTATTCCCAGTACTAGGGAGGCTGAAAACAGGAGGATCACTATGAGTCTGAGCTGTGTAGTAAGACCCTGTACCAAATACATTTTTAAAAAGTACCCTCTTAGTAATACAAATGTTCATGTTTTTTTTTCATTTCTTTCCTTTTAGAACCTCGTTCCATGGCAGAGCCAGGTAAAGATCCTCTCAACTTTTATTTATTAATAAGCAAGGAGTAGCTTGATTTGTATCAGAAAATGTGTTGATCCTAGCACTGTGTTTAGATTTTATTGGACAAATATAAAGATGAGACAGATACCAGTGCTGGTGGGCAAAGCACTTGCCACTAGAAAATGTAAGTCACACATAAAGCAGAACAGAAACATCTGACTGTCCTCTTTGTGGCCACTCTGAAAAGTTAGGTTGTATTTGTAACCCTGGGTGACAAAGGTGGTTGGAATTTCAGCATTATAGTTCTCTGACAACCATGAAGGGCATCTGGAAGACACTGAACCTGCAGGTTGTGGAGCTCTGCCCCGGGCCCATTGCTTCATAGTAGACAGAGTAGCTTTAGCTCCAAAGGAACATGTAGGGTGTCCTGGGCTGTGGCCAGGTTTTCTAAAGGAGATCAGGACCACGTGTTTTGTCATCATAAGGCACTGAAATGCCAAATTTTTTCTTACACAATAAATAATTTTGTTTGTTGGGGCCACCGAGTGATACCCTAGGACACATGGCCATCCTGTGTCTCCTCTGCACTGACCATCAAGGAGTGTCTGCCTGTAGGATGCGCATTGTAGTTCTGTCTGGGAGTCGCTTCCGTGGTTATTCGCAGGTTCGTGCTGTGCAGCCCAGTGACCCCTAAGAGTGCTTCGGTCAGCTCGGGTTTGCAGTGCGCGTTGGCCGCACTTCTTGGGGGAGTCGATGGCTCTGCACAACGCCTCTTAATTTCTCTACCATGGTATTTACAAAGGTAGGAACAGACTTCACTCTCCTTCCACCTAGGGGATTTTTATTTACTCTGTTAGATAATTACTACTACTTAAGTAAAATATTTAATTACTTTCCAATTTTAAATTGTGATCTTTGTTTAAAATTACCTTACTGTAAAAGCTCCCCATGGCATAAGAGATCTAGTTAGAAAATGTGCAAGTTGGATCTCTAATTTGCTTTTGTGATTTGGTTTTAAATTTGTTTTTACTCCCATCTTTGCCATCTGGATTGATGACACAAAAATAGAAGATAATCTGTTTTCATAATGCACCATACAATCTTTAAAAAACAAACAAAACCCCCACCTTGTCAGTGTCAGCCTGCCTGCTCGGAGGCGTTGACTCCGTCTCTTCATTCACTTGGGCTGCTGAGATTCAGTCAAATAATCATTTTTACCAATTTTGTAGATGCCACATCTGCTGTTGGCGAGTGGCACAGTGCATTTTCATGACTAAGCTGTGATCCTTCTGTTTTATTGGCATGTAGAGGAGATCTGCACTTTGGTCATTGCAGAGGTGTTCGCGGAGGACTCGGGCTGCTTCACATGCACTGCCAGCAACAAGTACGGCACGGTGTCCAGTGTGGCGCAGCTCGCTGTGACAGGTGAGGGTGCCCGCAAAGCACTGCTTCAGACTGGCTTGAAAGAGCGCATTGGGGAGGCCTGGGAGCATGGTTTACTGCGTCCCACATGAGCCAAAGAAGATACACGTTACTGAAGAAGGTGGCTTTTTGTTTCGTATTTTTGTTTCCATTGTGGTTTTTTGAGGCAAGGTCTCCTTTTGTAGCTCAAGCTGGCCTTGAGCTTGTGGTGATCCTCCTGCCTCAGCCTCTCAAGTTCTGGGATTACTGGCATGTATTACCACAACAGCAGAGGACAGTATTCTTTTTTTTTTTTCTTTCATTTATGTATTTGGTACAGGATCTCACTATGCAGCTTGGACTCGTAGTGATCCTTCGGTTTTCAGCCTCCCTAGCGCTGGGATTACAGCGTGCACCACCACGCTTGGACTCGGTCACTGGCTCAGCTCGCCCCGGGGGTGGGGCCAGTGCGGCACATGAGACTAGAGATCGAACCCTGGTTCCTATGCTTGCCAAAGCAGGCGCTTAGTCTGCTGAGGTGTCTTGCTGGCACAGGGACAGTATTCTTGAACAATGCCAACTTTCAATTTCTTATTGTATGTAAAGTTGCCGCCACCACTCTAGCTGTCTTGCTGTTGCTCTTATCCTTCCTAAGAAAACATCTCCTTGGTCTTATGTAAATTTCCAAAAGAGAACTTTGATTTTTAATTTTTTTATGTATTTAGTACATGGTTTACAAGGTCTCAATACGCAGATCAGACTGGTAGTGATCCTCCTGTTTTCAGCCTCCCAAGAGCTAGGATTGCAGGTGCACACCTCCACGCCCAGTCTCAATCATGGCACTGCACACCAGACTGAACCCAGTCCCTGCATCTGCCTAAGCAGGCACTTTAATCCGCTGAGCTATCTGGCCAGCCCAGAACTTTGATTCTGAGTTTAGTTCTTCTCTGTGTCTTCACCGTGCTTTAATACACCAGATCCTGATCTGATTTTGACAAGCATTTTCTAACTTTAGCCTCCCTGGCTTGACACTTTCCCAGCTGTGCGCATGCCCAGGGACAGGCTCAGGCCCACAGTGGTCTCCTTACACAAGGCTGACTTGGGGCCTGTGATTGTCCTTTCAGGGAACGAAGAGCTCAGCAACAATGGGGTGCTTCCCCCAGCCCTGTCTACTGCCAACCTGACTACTACTGAGCCTCCAACAACCCTAGCCAGCCCTGAACCCCCGCCCACGGAGCAGCCCTCCAAGCCCAAACTTGAAGGAGTCCTGGTGAACCACAACGAGCCTCGCTCCAGCTCCCGGGTCGGGCTGCGTGTGCACTTCAACCTGCCAGAGGACGACAAGGCAAGCGAGGCCTCCTCAGAAGGCAGTGCAGTGGCAGCCCACACCAGGCCCGACTCCTTCCCAGAGCAGCTGGATGGGCAGGCTGCCAGAGGCCCTGAGATGCCCTCACCTGTGAAGGAGCCCCCTCCAGTTCTGGCCAAGCCCAAACTGTAAGTGAGTGTGGAGCGGACAGCAAGTATGTATGGGAGCCTCTCGGCTCTGACCTTAAGATGGTGGCGTGGAGGGGCCAGCTTGATAGCCTAAGCAGGCTCAGGGACTGGGATACAATCCCTGGGTACTCTGTGGGCCCCACCCCTGGAGCATGCAAAGTTGGCAACTGAGACTGGGCGTGGTGGCGCAGACTTGTGATCCCAGCACTTGGGAGGCTGAAAACAGGACAATCACTAGGAGTCAGATCTGTGTAGTGAGACCCTGTAGACTCTGTACTAAAAATACAAAAAACAAACAAACAAAAAACAAACAAAACAAAACAAAACCAAAAACCTGATGGCGCGGAAAGGGGCTGGGAGAGACCCATCGAGCGCACTGAGGATGTGCATCTTGTCATGGCAGCGTAGGGCAAGCCACGTCACACCTGGGCTAACGCGTAGATGTCCGCCTAACCTGGAAGTCTCCAGGCAAAGCCTCTGTGCTCTTACCATGTCCTTCTTGTGTCCAGTAACCTCCACAATCTGTCACTTTAGCCTGGCAGTTTCCATTTTCCACTCGAGTTTGAGCTCTGGTGCTCCTGGTGGAAGCGATGGCATTTCTCAGATATTGTGATGTTGCTGGCTGCGTGTTGGAAACTGTGTTAGAGCCCGTGTAGCTGCAATGGATGGAAGACGTCACTTTGCTGGTACCCCAGGCGCCTCCCATGGCTGTAGCCCGAGTCTCTGCAGCGCTTCTGCCAGGGCCACACTTGTGCTCACTCAGCTAAGCCAGTAGGGCGCCCACGGCTGCACTCTGCCTCACATGTCTGAATGACAGTCTGCCTGTGGTTGCACAGGCCTTTAAGGTCATCAAGGCCGTGGCTTGCAGGTGCACCCTCTCTGTCCTGCTCCAAGGCCACTGGCCACACTTGACCCCCTTCAGTCTTATCACAGAATTGGGCACGCAGGGTACCAGTCCCTGAAGTGATGCACTCTGCAGCACTTGCTGAGGAGGCAGTCTCCCGTCTGCCTCCCTAAGTGTGCGCACCAGGGAACTCTTCAGGCTGAAGGAGGGGCAAAGCTGGCTGAAGTTCCTGTTACCACCAGGCCCAGGATGTCAGAGCTGCCACCCATGATCTCAAGGGAGTGCCTAGGAGCAGGGGAGTCTAGAGGGTTATTCTGGAGCAGAGAGTAGGTGTTTTTTTCAGGTTTCCCCCAAGTTTCATTTTTTTGTTATTGTTGTTTTGTTTTTGTTTTCCAGAACTAGGGAATGAACTCAGGCCCTGTGCTTGCCAAGCAAGCACTTATTCTACTGAGCTATCTCCCCAGTGCCCCCAGTTTCATTTTTATATTTTCACCACAATGGCAAAATGATGGGTGTAAAATTAAAGGTTATAAAGCATCCCTCTAATCAAGTCTTATCCAGAAAGGTCCCAGTCCACTCAAAGCTCCACCATCCACAGGAAATAAGACTCTCCTGAAACTCAAAAGGGGAAGAGATTCTTGAAGGGATATGTAGGGTGTGATCAAAGCAAACAGAATGTGTAAATTTGAAAAACAGTAAAAGACACTGCCATCGCCCCCTCCCTCCCACCCCTGTGCCCTTCGCCTGGCACCTTGTGACTGCCACCCCTTCCCTAAGTGAGAGTGACCACGAAAGGACAGCAGAGAGCTGTGATGATGCAGCTGAAGACCCAAAAGAAAGCTTCCAGACCTATCCCGGCAGGGCTGAGAATGGCGGAACAGGTGTGTGAAGCAGAGAGGTTAATAGCCCTGTGTCATACTGTGATCCATTCTGAAAATGTGAACGTTCACCCTAATTTTTAGTCGTGCCTTGTAGGCAAGAATGGAAGAGAAGATGCAGCCCAGCCCCAAGCCCTGCAGGAAGGTAGCAAAGTGCAAGCGAGTCATCAAGCGTGACAGTTATGGTTCAGTTTCCTAATCCAGAAAACCCAAACCGACAGGAGTTACGCTCAGGAGGGTTTTCCTTCTCTCCCAGACAGGAAGCGGGCAGCGTGTGGGGCTATTCTGCGGGTCTGGTCACTCAGTGTGTGGCCTGCTCTCGTCCTGCTCTGCCATCCCCGGCCTGGGCTTCTTCTCCAGGACCCTCCCAGTCTAAGGTGCTGACAGTGGTCTTACTGTCACATCTTCACTTCCAACTGGAAATTTCAAACTGGCTTCCTTCAGCGGTAGGGGGAGTGGGCAGAAATCACACTGTTAATGTCAGAAGCCTTCAGGAGGCATCACCAGAAACTCCTTATACCTCGCTGGCTGGAGCTTAGTCACATCGTACACTAACTGTCAGAGGGCTGAGATTGTCTTTAGCTGTTCATATCTCCTCTGTTAAAGGGGGAAGGGACAGTGACATCTGCCATAGGAGAATCCCACTGTTTGGTAGTGGTTTCCTCTAAACAGCCAGTCCTCAGCACTGTATATTACCTCAGCATTCTTTGCTTTACCTAAGTGTTATGCCTTAATTTATGTGCTTATGTTTATGTGCAGATGGGTGCAGGTCCACGCACCTCAGGAACCCTCATGCCTGCACCTCTTTTTGCTACAATAACTATATGCATTGATGCAGCTCAGTGTGCAGTGTTGATGCATGGCTGCATGTGTAGTGTGATGGGCCCGTATCCATCACCTTGAATGTTTGTCATTTCTTTGTGTCAGGACTTCTGTATTAGTTAGAACCTCATGGGCTTAGCCTTACAGGTTTGCATGAAAGTATGCACTCATTCTTCTCATTGATGATTTCTGGCTGTTTATCCCTTTGACCTGCCATTCATATGGAAAACAAGATCATGCAGACCTCAAAACTGCCATAGAGGGGCAAGCTGTCACTTTCAAACCCTATATCATTCCAGCCTACATAATTCTGACTATGAAATTTCTGGCTTGAATGCCAAGCTATTTACAGCAGTTGAGTTTTCCTCCTGGTTGTGCTCTAGAATGAAACTGGAGGCTTAAGGACCACGTATGGCCTCCACCTCCTGCGAATCACAGTCTTTTCACACACTTTTTTTTTTTTAATGTATTTAGTACAGGATCTGTAGGGTCTCACTACACAGATCGGACTCATAGTGATCCTCCTGTTTTCAGCCTCCCAAGCGCTGGGATAACAGGTCTGTGCCACCACACCCAGTCTCATTCGTTGTCTCAGCACCCCGGGGGCGGGGCTGGCACAGCATGCAGGGGATTGAACCTGAGTCCCTCTGTCTGTCTAAGCAGGCCCTTTAATCCGCCGAGCTATCTGGCCAGCCCTTCACACACTGTCTTGATGTGCAACCAGTTTGAAAATCACTGGAGAAATAACCTGAGAGGCCACCTTCCCGTCACTCCACCCTCCACCCCAGGAGGGAAAAAAATGATCATTCACATTTAAAAGTGAATGAAATGTCTGACAAACTTGGGAGCCTACTGGAAGGCTCCACCTGGAGATTAGCTTTTTTCGGAGCAGTGGTGAGAGCTGTGGGTGCAGCTGAGGTCATCGAAGGCCTCAGCCCTACCCGGACCTAGCATTCAGAAACTATAGCAGGTGGGCCCACAAAGTGAGCTTTCCCTGGCCCTGTGGCAGATTCTGAGCCTGGCTGAGGTCTAAGAACAACTGATGGTTCGTTGGTTGGCTGGATGGTTGTTGGCTGGTGACAAGGTCTCTCTATGTAGTTCAGGCTGCCTTAAGTTCACTATGTGACCCAGGCTGGCCTCAAACTCAAGGCAGTTCTCCTGCCTCAGCCTCCAAAATGCTGGGCTCACAGAGAGGCTCAGGCATGCCCTGTGCCTGATCTCCATGTTAGAAGATGACACTGGGACCATTCTGGACTGGTCTGATCCCCAGCATGCTGTGGTGGCCCTGCCCCTAGGGCGTGCTGAGACAGTGACTGAGACTGGGCATGGCACCTGTAATCCCAGCACTGAAAACAGGAGGATCACTGTGAGTCCAATCTGTGTATGAGACCCTGTACTAAATACATAAAAAGAAAGGATTAAAAAATAAAAGGTGACACTGTGCTGGGTCTCTCTGCAGGCTAATTCCATACCAGAGCCTCAAGCAGGGAGGTTTGTTTCTGTTTTAGGCTCCAGATGGCGGGAGAGTGCAGCGGGCAGGAGGAACGCTGTTAAAGCCACAGCTTGATGGAGGGAGGAGAGGTGGGACAGGAAGGGGATAAGAGTACAAAGATGAGGAGGGAGAGCACGGTGCACTGCAGCCAGGGGTGGGTCAACATCTAGCACACACCCACCTGGCACGCTCCTGCAGCAGCGCTGAAGTCCTAATCAGGGTGTGCTGGGAAGTGTTCAACAACGCACAGGGCAGAAGGCCCCAGAGGGGAGCATCTGCTGATGGCCTCCACACAGCAGACTCAGGGCTCCTGCGAGGAGTCAGCAGCTGGGTCACTGGGACAGGGCGCACAGTGGCTGTCTCCAAGCCCAGGAGGGCCTGCTCCAGCACTCGCTGCCAGAGCTGCTTGCAAGAGCTACCTGAGCCAGGGTTACAGCTCAGCACACCAGCACCTGCCTGGCAAGCACACAGTCCTGAGTTTGAGTCCCAGTACCAAAAAATAGTTAATTGAAAATACCTGATACACCAATTAATTTTTATGATTATCTAAGTTTATCTCCTTTAGGTTATTTGTCATTCTGAAACTGATATTCATTCTTAACAAATCTCAAAATAGGACTTTAGTGGTTCAGAAGCCAGAAAGCTGTAATTCCCACCATTTCTTGATAACTTATGTTTGTGATTTATCAATTCTCACATTATAATTTTTTTTTGTGAGACCAGGGTTCAAACTCATGGCCTTGCCCTTGCCAGGCAGGCACTTGTACCAGGGAGCTATCTCCCCAGCCCCTTCTCATATTATAAATGTTACTATTTTATTTATAAGGAAATTAGGGTCTGAAAAGTCAAGCAATGACCCAAAATTGTATAGAAAATGAATGAGCCAGACAGGTGGTAGTGCCTGTCATCCTAGCACTTGGGAGGCTGAGGCAGGAGAATCGCCTCAAATTCAAGGCCAGCTTGGGCTACATACTGAGTTCAAGTCCAGCCTGAACTATACAGCAGGACCCTGTCTCAAAAAAAAAAAAAAGAGATTTTGTACTTGCATGAGTGGAGAAAATCAACACCACCAGAAACAATGCTTACCGTCTGTGTTTCTCCTGTGGAATATCCAACAAAAATATTATGCTTCTTTTGAGAGCTTCATCTTTCTGCTATGATGAAAAGGTTTAGTTACATTTTAACTATGCTACGTTATACTCACAGCTTACCTACTTGCTGCTGAAATGGGGAAAGCAAGACCAAAGTGTAGCTCAGTGGCAGAGTTTGCCTAGCATTTGGGAGGCTCGGTTTGGTTCCCAAGTACCACAGAAAAAGAAAATAAGAGGAGTGGCACGCCAAGCAGCCAGTATGCCCGAATCCTTAGTTGAAGTCAGTAAGTTTTTTCATATGATTAACAAAGCATTATTCAGCACACAGCATTCCACAGCCATAATAGAAGTGGAACCCTTTTTACATGTGATGTATTGGGAATGTTAATGGAATGAACGAAAAAGATTGTGAACTCCAAGAGTTAAGAAAAATCAAGGCATGCATGGTGACGTACACCTTTAGTCCCAGCACTTAGGAGGCTGATGCAGGCAGATCTCCACAAGTTCAAGGCTAGTCTGGGCTATTTAGTAAGTTTCCAAGCTAAGGTGAACTACAAAGCAAGGCACCTGCTCCAGAAAATAGCTAAGAAACACTAAGGGGCCAAAGGGTGCAGCTCAATGACAGATGTGTGCTTAGCACACAGAGGCCCAGGTTCAAGCCCAAGCACCCAAACAGACCTTCCCTGTGTACGAGAAGCATACACATTTTCAGACATAAAACTGGTGTCTGAGATGGCTCAGCAGTCTAAAGCACCTGCTTAGGCAAGCTTGGGCAACCGCAGGGACTGAGGTTTGATTCCTGGCACCACATGTTGCGCCAGCCCCACCCCCAGGGCAGGCTGAGCCTTGGCCATAACATAAACAAAGTTGTTTTTAAAAATGTTAAAACTAGCATCTGAGCCCCACTCCCACCTAAGGGCCTTCCCAGGGAGGCCTGACCAAACGGCCTTGGTGACTTCATGCATGCATTGTTTTGATTCCTTTCCCTATACCTTGAAGGGATTCACTGGGTTGTACACAGAAATTAAATCAGTGTGGGATGCAGCAAATTGCTTCAGGCCTCTGTAGTGCAAGTTCCTGTAAGCAGAGAAACAATTCAGCCTCTCTTTTGAGAGGCATCGAACTCTGGAGCTTGTGCTCCCTGGGCAGGTGCTTACACCAAAGGGCCATCTCCTTGGGCTCTCCTTCTAGGAACAGAAAAGGCCCAACAGTTCTCCTCACCATGTTTTATCCTTCAAGGCCTGAGCCTACTGAGTGCAGGTGCACGGTGCCCACCAGGCAACACTGGCCCACCCAGAATTCTGTGTGCCGTGTGGGGCACCCTTGGGGGCAGAGCGGGGTGGCCATGCTCCCCCCCCACCCCACCCCCGCAGCCTCTGGTCTGTGCCTGACTCTCTCCTCTCTTCTCTTCTCCACCCCTCTCCCTTCTCCCACCTTCCCCCATCCTCCCCCCACCGTCTTCCTCTCTTCACCCCCTCCCTCTCCCCTTCCTCTCCTCATC